>JAQQAE010015387.1:0-12067 GCA_029823295.1 Pseudamia nigra
GGCTTATGTATGGAAAAAAATTAAAAATGTGACATTTTTGGACAGTGCGGCTTATAATCAGGTGCGGTTTATAGTGCAGAAATTACGGTACAAATTTGCCTTTGTTCTAAAATTCCCCAGAATTATCTTTATTCCTCAAACAAAGTGAATTGCACTAGGTTCATTTGCTTGGTTTTGCATTGCCACCTAGCTAGGTTAACAGTGTAGTTATTGAGATATAACAGGCAAAGATTGTAGCTGTGCAATGAGGGAATTGTAGTAATAACTAATCATTTTAATACCACCTGCAGCTACTGTGCCCTTTGTTTCGCTCCAAACAATCCTGTATACAGTAGAGCTGCAGACTACTCTCTACAACAACTAAGTGAATACAATTGTCATGAGTTATTATGGTCTCAGTGATTAATTCGGATCATTTAATAAGGAATCTGGTCCATCTTTACGTCTTTTCTCTTTTTTAAAAGGTCTTAAGGCAAGTAAATAGCTGTGCTGAGCCTTGATTAAGAGGTGTGTATGCAGCTTCACAACCTGTAGCGCTACATACAGGGAGTAGAACTGATGCTCTACTTACTGTTGTTATTTACACTAACAACACTGTTGCCTTTGTTCGGCACTGCTTGATGATTTTTTTACTGAGTGAGCATTAACCATTTGACCCCTGATCCACGACAGCTCCATGGCATTTATCCAAATGTATTCACTTATAGCATTAGGTTCTAAACCAGTTCAAAAATAGTAACCAGGAAGTTGCATTGAAATGGATCTCAAAACAACAGCTCAACAGAAATCTATGGGTTACCTTTCTCCGTCCATTAATACAGACTGTGCTTAACATAAAGTGGGAGGCAGTGTTTGCATCATACAGAATACCTAGTGTGAGCATAAAGTGCCTCGACTCAGGTTTACAAACTCAATTTTAAAACATGAAAGACTGATTGAATAGATTTAGTAAAGAATGTCACAGAATTATAAAAAAAATAAAACAAATTCCCCACCTGCCCCCCTGTTGGCTGTCTGTTCTTATTCAAGCTTGTGTCCTCTACCAGAGACCTAGGAGCTTGAGTGTTCTGCAGCCTAGGACTGCACTCTTCTGGACAGAGATCTTAGATGTTCTGGAATCTGCTCGAGACACTCTCCTGGTTTGAGTGTTACTGCAATAAGGGCTCTGATGACCACTATTACATTCACTTCCCACATTTTTTCAAGTTTCTCACATTCCCTCTTTCTGATGTTGCTGCCACTTACCACATCTACTGTATCACCACTGTCTTTTTTCCCGTTTGTCCACCACCACTACGTACGTCCAGTTGGTAAGCTATCATGTGTTTGCTGGTCTGGATTGCACAGGATCTTAGCTTGATTATCCTCTACCACCTTTGGAGGTGGCTTCAGTTCAACTTTGGCACCTCCAGCCACACTCAGAACAGATATTCCTGTACATTATGCCAGCCACTCGGTGATGTTGCTCCATGTATGCACTGCCTGCCAGCATCTTACACCCTGCTGTGATGTGCTGGATGGTCAAAGAGGCATCTTTACAGTCTACCTCTGTTATCCTGTCCCAAGTTGAAGGCCCCTTAGTGTGTTCCTGTGTTGCCATGATCAATCACACACTGCTGTCTTTGATGCCATCTTTTTTCCAGCCACTGGGAGCATGTTCAATATCAGCCACTCCTTCCATGTGCTGGTGGAAAGTCCCATGCAGAGGTTGTCTTTCCCTGTTTCCTCTTGTTCTCCCCCCTCCTCATTAAGTTTTTGCTGCCTGAGGTATTCACCTAGAGGTTCAGCACATGGGGCCATCTTCCTCATATACTCATGGGATTTTGTTGTTTCATCCCAAACCATGGCTTTTAAACTCATTAGTCCTCTGCCTATATCTTTCCACTTAGTATACAGCCTGAGGATGCTGGACTTGGGGTGTAACTCTCCATGCACTTTCAGGATCTTTCCTGTCTTGATATCAGTGGTATCCATAACCACTCTTGGTGATGATCTGGCTGAGGAAGTTCAAGCCTATGCAGAACAACAGTGGGGACAGTGGGAGCAGGGGGTATGGTAGAAGATGCAAATTCAGCACTCGGCAGTACTACATATAGACACATACAGTACCTGTTTCCATTGTTCTAAAAACCTGGAATCATGTTGATATTTCTAAGACTACACTTGCCTGGTTTATACTTCACCAACACTATCACAGTCTGCACTGGGTTCATATTAGTGTGGTTGCAGTCAAAGCATAACTTACATGAACCTTGTTATTCACTTTGTTCTCACAGCCATGGTGTGATTATTGCATCTATGTCATAGGGTTTCTCATTACATTGTTCAATTATTTTATAGCCTTTGCATTTGTGTTATAGTTTTGATAGCATTTGCCTTCATGACATGGCCTTTTCAGTAAAACTGTGGCTCCTGCAATTTTGTTCTAGCTTTCACGTTTGTGTTGTTGCTTTTTTGTTTTGGCTTTAGCATTTGAGTTTGTGGCTTTTTCAATCCAGTCATATCTTCCCCATTTGCATTTTAGCTCTTTTATTTGTACTGCAGGCGATGTAGCTGCTGCAGCCATTAGCCCTGTTTCCTCCAATATTTCCATAAACTTTTATTACCAAGAATTTATTTACCTGTGAAAAGGAATTCATGGTCCTCTGTGTGGTTTGCGTTTCCACCACACCCAAAAGTTCTGGAAAATGTATTAAAATCAGACTCGTGGTGCCTTGGCCTCTCTCTTGTTCTCTTAAAATGATTTTCTGATGAAGGTCTAGGATTAAGACATTGTATAAAAAAAGGATATTTTGTAAGTTAAGGCAATGTGCAGGACTTTACCTGAGCACCATAAACTCACCACAACTGTACTATGTTTATGTTCATCCACTCATAATTTATAACATACCCTATTCACATTGTTGGATAGAATACACAGAAACAATACTCAAGTAAAGGTACTGTTACTTTATGGATTGGCCCTTTGTCATTTCTAGAATTTTATAGATATTGCCCTAAACCCTGCACTCATACAGATGTACCCAATTGCCTGCATTTAATTCTACTTTCTACTACTTGGAACATGCTTATACTGTACTTATAGTTTGATGCCATGCAAATAAACAGGCTATAAAAGGTCAGATTTTTTAAAATTAAACATTAAATAAAAAAAGAAAAAAACAACATACTCTGAGATTTAAAAGGCACACACAAAAAAGTCTGTGAACATCTTGAATGGTCGGGGCTTCTCTTGGAGTAGAACAAGTGCCTGCCTGCAAAGGTCCATTTACTCCGCTTTACCGTTTTTGATCTGCCGGAGGAGGCAGTGACACTGCTCTGACCCAGACTTGTAATCCTGCTTCAGTTTCTTCGTGGATTTGTTTTAGCATGTGTCCTACATGAAGCTCTGCCACCTCGTCGGCTATTTCCCATACAGTCAGTTGTTTGAGGTCGCTGACTCGAAGTCCCACTCAATTACTTCTTTGCAAAGATGCTGAAAAGAGCTTTGGCCTCATTGTCTGTCCACTTCTCATAGCTTCTATTCATTTTTGGTGCATTTTCCAAATGCTCAACAAATTAAGTTTGGCTTGTAGAAATGAAATATACTGGTTCCCTTGAATACTAAACATATTCCACCAATCAGCGTTCTTCAGCACGTAGCCCCATCACTCAATAATTTTGTGAGTAATATGAAAAGTCACACCTTGCGACCAGGTTCTTTTTCCAAGGAATCTCTGGGGTTGAGGTTGAAGTTTTACACGTGGTTAATTGCAGTAGAAATGTACTGAGGCTTCTCAGTAAATGACTTTTGCAGTCCTGCTGTATCTTTCAAGTTTGTGTTGTAGTCCCTGCATTTGCAAGACAAGAGCTTTGAATCGGTGGTTTTGATTTAAAATTTGTGTGCAGTTTTTAAATATTTTCTCGTAGCTTTTGTGCTTTTGTTTTAGCTATCTGATTCATACGGTATCCTCTGCAATGTTGAAGCTTTTACAGTTTTTGTTGCTTTTTCCATCATGTTGCAACTTTCACATTTATATTGTATGAACCCTACATTTGTATTGTCTGAAGCTTTGATATTCATGTTGTATGTTGCACTTCTGTGTGTTTCTGTTGAACAAGCAGTGACATCTGGCTGAGCCGTGAGTCAAATGGAAAAGTGTCAAAACTGCAGTACTGTCAGTATCCATTAGGAGCTGAATCCACAAGTGAGTCAATTGCCATAGAGCTGGTGACTTGACCTCTGTGAAGACTGTAGAGAGGTGTTTTTTTTTTATTTATTTTTATATAATTCACCTGTTTAGTGAATTAGACATTGACATTTGTGCAGTTTTAAGAGACTAGACACTTTAATCCACAAGCATCTCCAAACCAAAGACTTCACTAGTTCATTCAGCCCACTTGATCTCCTTAACACTCCACTTAGTTCATTTTTGGATGAGCATGAGCGTTCGGTGGCGTTAACATGTCATCAGCCACAGGATCCGTGTTTGACATTCCAAATGGCTCTTCAGAAAACCTCAGTGTCGCGTCAGGGAGCATTTCCCCTTCTTTTATAGCCAGTCTCTGCTTTTGTATTAACATTGTAGCTTTTTCATTCATGTGATGCAGGAGCGTGTTTTATTTTTTTCTTTTTAATTCATTGTAGGCTTCTTTCTTTTTTTTGCAGCTTTTTCATCCTGAACCCAGTTGTCTTACTTTCTTAAAGTGATGATGGATGAGCGTTATTGTATTCTTTGGTGACGACGTGGTTCCAATCCTTGTTCCACACATACATACAGTATACACACTTCCATAATATGCTTTAGCTCTTCTCTACCCGATGTATGAAGAGTGACAGCTGCTCGCATAAGCCCTCCACACCAACACCCCTTCAAATGTGTTTACGTGAACCTTTCTCATGCAACCGAGAAATCTGTGCATATGTTGAGCCGCCCCTGGACACCTCCCCCTCTCCCACCGCCTCCCTTTCCTTACCCGGAGCCAGCCGTTCTCTTCCTCTTGACATTTGTAGATGCCTGATAGCTGTCTAATATACTGTTGCAGCTAGCGGCTTGCAGAGCGCTGAGGTGGGGGCTGAGCTGTGAAACAGCAGCTGATATCTGGGTAAACAGGAATCATATTATTCTTTATTGTGTGCTGGGAGCCTAAGCTGCCTCAGATTGTTGCAGGGTTTTTTTTTTTTTTTGAGGGGGAAGGTGAGATAAAGGAAAGTCCTTAATGTCAATATGAATGAGGCAGCGCGTGCACAAACATACACGTATAGACCCTCCCTCCTTATACTCCAGGGACCACTCTCATTTTTAATATCCTGTGTTTGTGGCCACTACAAAAAACCAACCTCTTATTGCATGATTGTGTCTGCAGTCAAACCTTAAACACCTTGTTTCTTAAAACGTGTAAAGATGATTTCATATGCTTCCAACCAGGCAGTAATTGTAAGAAAAATATTGAGCATTTTTTTCCTTACAATCATGAAACAACACGAAAATAAATAGAATGTTGGAGGCTAAACAGACAGGTGATGGGGTTTTCATGCTTACTTTAACAAGACCATGTACCCCCCCAAAATTTCAAGCTTCAAACGCATCATTTTCTATGTTCTGATAAATTACTCATTCAACTATTTATACCCTTTCTACACAAAGCTACAAAGGAAAGAAAAAAGAAAAAAAAAATCAAGAAATGAGTAAGACAAGAAACAAAGTTAGCCAAAATGAGACCACATTTATGAAGCAATGCAATACTTACATCTTTATTACTGCCAATCAATCCACAACTTATACAGTTTTTCTTTTTCTATAGTTTAGGATGCATCAGAATGCCAAGATTAAATCAACATGAATAAACTAA
The DNA here is from genome assembly GCA_029823295.1 of Pseudamia nigra. NCBI lineage: Eukaryota > Metazoa > Chordata > Actinopteri > Kurtiformes > Apogonidae > Pseudamia > Pseudamia nigra. Next base: position 5,833 of record JAQQAE010015387.1, read on the forward strand.
GCACTAAATCAACGAAATTATCAATAAAATCCACAAGATTTGCCCAGAAATAAACAAAAATAATCAAGAAAATGAACAAGAAGTGCAATGACAAAGGTGGATCATCTCTTCTAATAAGCATGTGATTAAAGCAAATAAAATTATAATAAGTGTAATACATGTATAGTTATGTTTGAGGTTTTGTCACCAGAATTTTATTGCAATCCAAAATAAACTAGTGAGAAAGTAATTTAAGTGAACTCTTTTTCTTTGTTATAGTACCATTCATGTATTTCCCACCACAATGAGTGTTTTCTCTGTGGTAGCTCACAGTCCACAGTACTACATAATGTCATGAAACTAGAATTGCACTCAACAGAAATGCAAACCCATGTTGCCCCACTTGTGTTTAAATTGCCCTATAAAATTGCTGTATGCCAAAACAGACTTGTATGACCCTCTGCCTGTGACCTTTTGTGTCCAAAAAGCACAGATCTAGGTGCAGCTCACACAGTGAACCTGTAAGCCAAGCTTGGTGATCCTAGCTTCATTTATTTGTTAGAGAATGGACTAAAGGACAACGCACACCCTGAGTCCGGTGGTAAAAAAGGCCCCTTTATAACACCAAATGAACCATGGTTCTCAAACTAGTGAGATTAAGGTTCCTTGGAACCTTGGTGCCATCTACTGAACCAACTTGCATGTACACCAATTTTGAGATTAATTATTCTAATCACCAATGCGTCATCAGCAGGGGTGGCATATATTGGCGGATGTAAACAGTTCTCCCATTTGTGGCTGTAAACATTACCGTGATGGCAGATGGCATCAGTTACATTTGTGCTCACCCAAAAACATGCTTGGATGTTATAATAACAACAAGACAGTGAAGAAGACCACGGCATGACAGACAACTGGTACATTGACTGCACTGCAGAGAGTTGGGTGGATTCCTTCATGCCGCTCTCTTTAAGGCATCGCATTGTTGTGGATGTACACACCCACTCCTGTCATCATGGTTCACACTCCGGGAACCTACTGTTGCCTCTCAGCTCAGAGGCAAGGTTCCAAAAGTTGTTTTTTTTTTTTTTTTGGCGTAAACACTCAAAACTAGGTTCTTGAACCTGAACGGTGCTCATTCCCTTCAGGTGTAAAAGGGGCATACAATTACATTTAAATTTTCTAAAACAGGGTTTGATTAGTTCTCATCCTTTGAGGTGGATAGCACAGAAAACAAGGCTGACAAATAAACAGAAAGCCATACTCTAGCCGCCTAGATCAGGGTGTTCAAAAATAATGCTTTATAGTGGGAAATATTGCTACTTTTCGTCACACAGAAAATTGTGTAGTGGCAACTGATAACTAACTGGTACTGTGACATACTCAAAGTAGGAAACTGTAAATGATGTTACAGCATAAGAAGCAACAGGAACAGCGATTACTGTTGAGCAAACATGACACAGATTTTAATTTCTTTTTCGGTTGTAAACAGGTTGCCCTTTGACAAAAACACTAAACTATCAAAACACTTGTTCTCTGGAGAAACACACACATTTGCTTTCATGTAACTCAGCCTAAAACAAGTTGCTTTCTGTGTTTTTGTGATTTCAAAAGTCATTCTTCCAGAACTGCTTAAACCATCAAGACCACCAGGATCATCCTGAAAACTGAGAGGGCATCTACATGGTACTCATGCAGCCAGAGGGTGTGGTCAGCAGTAAAGAATTTACATTCTGCTGCATAAAAACCATCAGGATCATCCTGGACGATAACGTGAAATGTGAATTTTGCACATGGTACAATGAACTCTCCATCTGAGATTTAAAACTGAAACTTAAAATACATATTCAGGGACCATATGAGACTGACTTTACCTAAAAAAACAAAATACTTTGTGTATTTCCTTCAAATATAAATACAGACACGTGCAAAATAAGTCAAGTACCATCATAAGTGGACACAGTATTTAATGTTATTTCACATATATTTTTCCAGCTCTGGCTGTTCAACCTCTAAAACATGTACTGACTGTATTTAATGAATAAAAATAGAGGACTGTGGGAAATGTCCATACAAAGCCTCTCAGTTTCCTTTGGTATCTTCCCAGGGTGTGATGTATCTTCCCTCCTCCTCCTCTTCATCGTCTTTACAACTGACAAGTACATTTTTCCTCATGTTGTTCCAATTATCCAACTGCTAGATGCCTTGATTGATACATGGTAGCAGTGTGTGTGTGTGTGTGTGTGTCAGTGCAGGCTAATTACTAAATCTCCAGATGAATGTCAGTATGCAGCGGCACAGTCGGGACAAAGCATCGCATCCGCCACATCAGCAAGGCGGCAGTAAGTGTACCTGGGATGGATCAAGGTGCCGACAGGCCTCGTTAACCTCCACTCACTGCTCAGGGTGTGTGTGTGTGTGTGTGCGTGTGTCGAGCTGTACAAGGCGACTTCACACTTGTAATTGGAGACTAAGCCACTTACAAACCAACAGGGACTTGAGTCGCTGCGGGTGTGATTTTCATAGGGAGTTTTCATATCGCTCACAGCGACGTTACAACAAGCAGGTGTGTTTTTGGTGATTGGTGTCGGAGAGGACCGCTGTTTGAAATGAGATGAGCTCTGCCTCCAGTCATAGCGGCTCTTTAACTATTCCATGCCACACACATCCAGATGGGCTCATCTCAGACCACACATGCACATCACACATCTCATCTACTGCTGGATTTATGTTTGTTAGTTTTAATGTACACCTTCAAAACTGACAACTTTGAATTTTTTTACTCAACTTTCTAACATAAACAAACAGTCATTTTGAATTTCATCACAAATAACAGCCTCAAGTCATAGCACAAGTCCATGTAATCACCATCTGTGTTTTGGTTAAATGCTTTCATAATTAATCTATGCAGGTCAGGACAGATCACTCTAAAAAGACCGTTAGAATAAAACATGTACATTTTGTTTGGTTCATAAGTCTCTTTTTCATTGCAAACTAATTTTCCTCATGGTTGCCTAAAAACCTAGAATCTTCAAACATTAACGGTGCAAAATTCAATGCATCTCTATTGGGGTACATTTTACCTGGTGGCTGTTATTAGGTATGAGTACTCACATTTTTAATCTGGATGTATTTGGACTATATTTTACAAGCTGCTATGCAAAGGAACACCATTTTAGGGAATGTCATGAACAGGGGGATTTCAATATTTTGTTTAAACAGGATAACACATAATTGAAAAGGAGCCACAGGTACATTTCTAGTGGTGCCTCATTTTATCCGGCACCACTGTGTGCTTTAAATGAATGGAACAATGCACGGGCACATAGTCTCCTTGGTTTGCATCAGTGAATATCTGATAATCAGAAGTATGAAAGGCAAGAGAAAATTTTAAAAGTCAAAAAAGGTATAAGACAATTCGACATGAAAGAGTGAAAGACAAAAATGATGTGAAGCATGAGAAAACAACTGTAACACAGCAACAACGGCAACAACACGGATGGATGATTTGCTACTTAATTCCACACATGTTCTTTCACAGTTTGGATGTCATTTATATTGAAAATGTAGGGGAAAAAAACACTGGAAGAGGTGTGTCCAAACTTTTGGCTGATAGTGTATTTAATTAACTGAAATTTTAAAATCTGTTTTGCCAGTGTTAATGGTTCAGGTTGGCCAAAAATAAAATGTCTTTGCACAATCTGATCTTTTAATAAAGAAAGTTTGATTAATCTGTACTGTGACACAGTCTTTCATCTTATCTTTTTTTTTTTCAGAAAGACTAATAATAAAGCTAAATAAAACTTGAAATGAAACTAGACAGCTCCTCAAAATAAAATTCTAACTTCTTATGTGTGTTCAAATCTAAATCGTCTCAAAGATTCAACAAAAGGTGATTGCGATCAGTGTCTTCCAAACTGCAAGAACTCTTAACTACTTTTCCATTGTGGTTATTAAAAAAAATAAAATTGCACTGCCTGTAAAAAGTAAATTAAGTGTGTATAAAAATAACCACTTAGTGCTAACGTTCAGTGTTCTGTGTATTTTTAAACCTGAGGCTTAGAAATTACTTTCTCTTAGTGAGAAATTACAGCAAATTAATACACATGAACAAAGACACTGTCAGTAATTAAATGGGAGGAGAAAAAGGAGAGGTGACAGTTTAAGAACAAAAGCTTTTTGAAGAATTTAAACATAAAGGGAACTCTGTGTTTGCAGATCAGATTTGTGAATCTGTTAAACTGGACCATCAGAAAATTCTGTTTAATTCAAGGTCAGATATCTTGTGAATTTCTTCTATTGTGTGCATGTTACACAATCAATAGAAAAAACTTCTCTAACAACCACAACTAGCCTATAGTTGTATAGTTGTAGAGTTGAAATGGTGAAGACCCCAGACTTGGACACAGCTCTGCTTTTAAATTTCAAGATGTCTATCATTTATACAGGTGAGTTTTTAACATTCACCCTGTACTATGTTCGTCCATGAACTACCACCTTATGGTGGCGGAGTAGTTTGCGTGTCCCAGTGATCCGAGGCGCTATAGTATTTGCTTAGTTAAATCCAGGTGTAGACTTTTTTTTGGCCAGGCATTGTAGCTGTTAGTTACTGCTTAAAGTTCAGGTATGATAAGGTTCACACAGTGCGGTTGAACCAAATCCATCTTTCTACTTGTTCTACTAAAAGCATAGGGTAGGTTGTCTGTGAAGATTCTCAGTCGTCCAGGTCATGGTATCCAAGGAGTGTGGTTTTCCTTCTGTCGACTGGACCGGAAATTTGGTTTGAAGATGTTTTGCTACCTATCCACACACCTTGGTTTAGGTTTTCAGATTGATTGATCACTGTGATACACTCTGCCTGGAATCCAAGCAATGATATGACATCTTGTGCAGATGACCTCCTGTCTGTTTTGCTGTTATGTCTCTTCACATGTACATCTACATCTGTCAATAAGCAGGATAAGATATATACATGGAACAGTATTATGGTTATGTTCATCGTAATGCAGCTACAGCATGGGGATTTCTCAAAACTGGAAATACAGGGTGTCCATAAAATCTCTTTACCATTTTACAATTTTACAACAAAAGCAAATGAAAAGATAAATATGTGTAAATTATTGTAAAACGAGAATTAAATATTGATTTTTTTTTTACCTAATTTAATACACATCTATGTGGGCACCATTAGTTACATTAGTTGCAAGAAATTGAGTACCATCAACATGGTACTCAATTTCTTGCTTTAGGTCGGTAATGTCCCGTATCTTTGTCCCATACATGATATCTTTAATATAACCCCATAGAAAGAAATCCAGAGGAGTGATATCTGGTGAACAAGGTGGCCAAGGAATTGACCCATCCCTTCCAATCCACCGGTCTGGAAATGTTTGATTGAGGAACCCACAAACACGCAGTCCCCAATGTGGTGGTGCACCATCTTGCAGGAAAATGATGGTTGGTTGAAGGTCATCTAGTTGTGGTGCTACATTTTCCGTCAAAAGGTCAAGGTAAACATTTGCAGTAACTGTTGTCTTGTTGAAGAAAAATGGACCAATGATTCAATTGCACATGATCCCACACCACACATTCACTTTTGTAAATCTCGGTGAACTTCCCTAGTCATGTGGGGGTTTTCTGAATCCCAGATTCTCACATTGTGTTTGTTCAGTTTCCCTGAAACATAAAAGGTTCCCTCATCAATAAAACAAAATCTGATGGAGAATGCTTCAAATGTAATGTGATTAAAAACTTTGACAACCATTGAGTACAACAGAACAAATCTGATTAATCTATATCATCAGTAGCCTTTGAAATAATTTTTTAAAATGGTAAAGAGACTTTATGAGTACCCTGTTTATCTTGTCTGGGATACTGAAATTATATGAAGTTTACACACAAACACATATCCAGGAAGCTGAAAGTAAACGCTGGCTATTTCAAAAAGAGAATCACTAGAAAGCACAAATCTTTCACTTTCTAATGTGGTCATGATTTAGTATGGCACGGTGTGCTGTGGTTAACAAGAGCACTGATAGGGCAGTGAAAGCATCAGCCTTGGTGTAAGTCTTTAATTGGATAAGTTGAAAAAATGAAAGGGAACTATGGCGACACAGGAGCCTGAGTGGTCCAAAAATATACACTCAACAAAAATATAAACGCAACACTTATTTTTTTGCTCCCATTTTTCATGAGATGGACTCAAAGATCTAAAATTCATTCCAGATAAACAATATTACCATTTCTTTCAAATGTT
>JAQQAE010015388.1:0-12066 GCA_029823295.1 Pseudamia nigra
CTGTGGAAGACTTTAAGACGAGCTATGGTTGGTTCGCCCGGTTCAAGAGACGCACGGGAATTCATTCTGTCATCAGACACAGGGAAGCGGCAAGTTCCGATCAAACGGCTGCTGAAGAGTTTTTTATGTGCTTCAAAGAGCTTGTGACTGAGGAAAGATTCCTTCCTCAACAAGTGTTGAATTGTGACGAAACAGGACTGTTCTGGAAGAAAATGAAGAACATTCATCACCGCGGAGGAGAAGAAACTGCCTGGTCATAAGCTGATGAAAGACAGATTAACGCTGGCGTTTTGCTGCCACGCAAGCGGGGACTGCAAAATTAAACCCCTCCTCGTTTAATTTTCGAGGCGGACCAGCGACACGGTGGCCACCCCGAGCGTGTCGGGACGCCGGACCGCACCAAGCGTGTCCCGCTGCCATGCCACACCAAGCGTGTCCCGACATGCTCGGTGTTGTTTACAGTTATGGACGTGTGCAGTGTCCACGACATACGACCAAGGCATAAGCCAAGGTAAGAATACATTTTAAATCATTTTTAGAACTAATTTCATGCATTACGTGTCAGATAATTAACATAATTTTCTTTTCAAATAATAATAATGAATAAATGTGCAGGTATGGGTGTGTAATACATACATTATATGGGAGTTTGTTGTGGGTCCAGAACGGATTAATGGATTTACATGTAAAAGTCTCTTCGGATACAGAGAAATTCGCATAGCGAGCGTGACGCCGGAACGGATTAAACTCGTTATGCGAGCTACCACTGTACAAAGAAGAGTTGCACTACACTAAAAGTCCCCCATGATGTCATGGCCCATGGAATGGTCTGATGAGCTCGTTGGAGGATTTAACTCTGCTTCACTCTTGGCCACACCTTTTGCCACACCAGGATGAGCTTCCTCAAGGCCCGGTAACACAAAGACAAAAGAACAAAGAATATATATATAACAGAATATAACTAAATATAACAAATAATTTGGTCACCCTACAATGTTAACATGTATGCACTCCATAAAACAGTGTAAGGTTGAAATAAATAATGTAAAATTAACTTAACTGTGTATGTTTAAGGAATGTGTTTGGATGTGTGGTTGGCTGCAACTGAAATGACCATATGATACTACTTAACTCATTAACTGGAAATGAAATGAGATGAAATAATGAGGTGGGAAAGTGGCTGATGTTACCCCTGTGTGGCTGTGGCCATCACAAAGAGCATGGACAAACCTTTGGCAAGTCAAATATGACAGGAAACGGTAATATGGAGAGCTATGTGTAGGGTCACATGACACATCTCTGGATCTGGACAAGCTTGCCCAACCTTCTCACCTGAATGAGAGCATCATTGGCTGACTGAGTGCATCAGGTGAACATGTGGCAAACCATCAATAGTGATTTGATTCAAACGAGATATACTATATGGAATGAATTATGTGAGGCAACAAGCTTGTTGCATCTCTTCTACATTCTGGTAAGCATGCCAGACCTTCTCATCTAGATGCAAAAAACAGCGGCCTGCTGAACGCAAGCGGATGAACATCTGGCAAGGCACTCTGAATACTTAGAGTGACTTGATGTAAAAGAGATATACTACATGACAGTAAACAATGCACCAAAGCAGGGATCAAAATGTGGAGAATGTTTTGAATTGAAGACGCAACTGAAAGCACAAAGCCCCCAAACATAATATGCGTGAGCTGCAACTGAATGCCAGTAATATGAAATTATTCATAAATGTGTGAAACTCAGCACTGCACAACGGGCAGAGCTCTTAATGAAATCTAAACCCACTGTATTTCTTGTCAGCTGATAGCATGACCATACAATGTGACAATGTGGCAGCCATTGAGATGTTACTAGACAAAAATGCAACATTGATGCTTAAACACTAGTGAGAATAACTATTATTGAGCTATTCTGTTTTCGCTACAACAGCAGTAAAACAGCTATGTGCTACACAAATGAAGCATTGACAAAACAGCCATTTCACCAAATGTTATCCAGCAGCAGTAGCTAACAACCAACCAGCATGGCTAAAGTCAACATGCAGCTTCACTAGCCAAATGTGATTTTGACTACTCATCTGTTTGCTGGATCGACTAGGATGAGCAGAGTTGGTTGTGTGGAATGCAACGACAGCTGAAGGTAATGAACCCGCCGCTGACGTATGGAGGCTTGGTAGGAGGAAGCCGGACCGCAAGCTCACTTTGCTTAGCCGCAGATGGTAAAATGATCTTGCACTTATGTAGCGCCTTTTTACCCAATGACACTCAAAGCGCTTTTCACTGCTTTTCCATTCACCCAGCCACACACACATTCATACATCAGTAACACTCACTGGGAGCAATGTGGGGTTCAGTGTCTCGCTCAACGACACTTTGGCCTGTGGACATGAGAATCCGGGATTTGAGCTGCTAACCCTTCGGCTCCTGGACAACCCGCTCTACCTACTGAGCCACAGCCGCCCACAGCTGACACCACAAGGCTGAGGTGTAGAGTACAGAAACCTTTGTTTATAATTACAGTTGTCAAACATTTCCTGTAGTTCTTGACCAGGTTTGCACACACTGCAGCAGGAATTTTGGACTACTCCTCCATACCAGTGGCAGGCAATGCATTCCACATCCACATCTTCAGTAGTGCTTCCATCTGACTCAATCCACCCCTCAATAATATTTTACAGTTATAAAAACCAACTTTTTTGGCAAAAATGCAATATAAAGAGCCGTTGCATCGCAGATAGATAACTCATGTAGCAACAATAAATGCCTTTACTGAATAAACAAACCGGTCTGCACAAGTCGCCTACTGCAGCTACAGATGTGACACACATTAAAAAGCACCAATAATAACCTCATAAACTTGCAGTATTATTTAGGAAAACAGCAACATTTTACTCACCAAAAATTCTGATTATTCGTAGACAAAATCCATCCTCTGTTTTTTCCTCAAGAAGAGTTCAATGACAAACCACTCCTTTACACCTGTTTCCGTTATGAACCACAGGGTCGGTGTCAGCTGCGCTGTGTTACTGGCGTCTGTCGTCTCATCCACCATAACTGAGACAAACGGTGCTTCTTTAACTTCACAATTTATCTCTTCTCCCATCATTTCAGCAACAGCAGTTATCAGGTCATTCTGTATTTTGCCTGATGTCCGACTAAACACTTTATTAGTGGACAGGTGATCACATAAATCCGCGTTGCTCTCAGCGATGAGAGAAAAAAGCTCCACATAGTTTCCTCTCTTTTTGGATCTAACGCTTTCATTGGGTCCCCAAAATGAAAGTTCTTGGTTGCCCAAAAAAATGACAGTGTCAGCCTTTTTAAGATTTCCCTGTTTTTCGTCACCTTTTCGTTGTGGAGCTCCGTTTCCCTGCGCACTTGCTTGCTCAGCTGAGCGAGTCTTGAAAATGGCTTTGACAACAAATCTGCAACTAAATCCCTTTCTTCTCATTTTTTGTCCATTATGGGTTAACAAAACAGCTTTTCAATCGACACAACATTTTTGTTCATACAGCTCACTACAGATGCCGTTCGCTAGCTTTGGCTCGTGCACTCTGATTATCCAATCAAAAGATGTAAATACGCTGACATCACCGTAGCCTGCTAGAATACTTTGGTATTGCCAACTCAAAATCTGATTGGTTGAAATAACAGTGTCAGACACTTATTTTTTGCTTGGGGGGGCTAGCAGAACTGATTTTGCAGGCCCCAGGCAGACTTCTTTGACTGTGACCCTGCCTGACAACAAGTGAAGGCTGAAATGTGAGTGGTTAAAGGCTTTAATATGAAAATGCATGTGTGGAAGGAGCACAACCAGGGGGAAAGCTATGAAAGGAAGTGGACAGACCATTTGGAATTGTTTAATAAGTATTCATGGATAAAATATAATTAACATCAGTCTATGATTCAGATATTTTTTAGGCCAGCAGAGAAGGCTTTGCAGGTCCTGATGGCCCACCACTGCTCCATACAGATCTTCTCTAGGTCTTTCAGGTTTCGGGGCTGTTGCTGGTTTACACAGAGTTTCAGCTCCCGCCAAAGATTTTCTATTGGGTTCAGGTCTGAAGACTGGCTAGACAACTCCAGGATGTTGAAATGCTACTTATGGTGCCACTCCTTAGTTGTCCTGGCTGTGTGTTTTGGGTCACTATCATGCTGGAAGACCCAGCCACAAGCCATTCTTCAATGCTCTTACTGAGGAAAGGAGGTTTTTGTCCAAAATCTGCAGATGCATGGCCCCATCCTTCCTCTCCTAAATACGGTACAGTCATTCTGCCCCCTTTGCAGAAGAGCACCCACAAAAGCATGATGTTTCCACCCCCATGCTTCACAGTTGGGATGGTGTTCTTGGGATAGTACTCATCCTTCATCTTCCTCCAAACACAGTGAGTGGAGTTTATACCAAAAAGTCCAATTTTGGTCTCATGACCACATGACATTCTCCCATGCCTCCCCTGGATCATCCAGATGGTCTTTGGCAAACTTCAGACAAGCCTGAACATGTGCTGGCTTGAGCAGGGGGACCTTGCCCACGTTGCAGGATTTTAATCCATGACGGCGTAGTGTGATACTAAAGCCGGCCGCACATGGAGAATCACGACTGACACTAACTCAACTTTATGAGTCCGGTCATCTTTTACACACGATTGAACATACCTCGCACACAGCTGCAGATTTCCACCACAACTCACGGCAAGTTACTGGCACCATCTATCGACAGCAAACATTGATTGCGTTGTGACACATATTGTCTACATGTCCAACAATGCTAAAAGTCAAGTTGTGACTGCCGCACATTGCCAAAACTTAGTCCTGGTGATTCAACATGTTGAATCGGCACGATTTCTGTCAGATTTCTGTGCGGCCAGCTTAATAGTAACCTTTGACACTGTGGTCCCAGCTTTCTTCAGGCTATTGACCAGGTCCTCCTGTGTAGTTCTGTGCTGATCCCTAACCTTTCTCATGATCATTGAGACTCCCCGAGGCAAGATCTTGCATGGAGCCCCAGTCTGAGAGTGATTAATAGCCATCTTGAGTTTCTTCCAATTTCTAATAATTGTACCAGCAGTTGTTGTCTTCTCACTGAGCTGTTTACCAATTGCCCTGTAGCCCATCCCAGCCTTGTGCAGGTCTCCAATTTTGTCCCTGGTGTTCTTAGACAGGTCTTTGATTTTACCCATGGTGGAGAAGTTGGCAGTATGATTGAGTGTGTGGACAGCTGTCTTTTATGCAGGTAACGAGTTCAATCAGGTGTGTAGCGGATAAAGTCTACACTTTGAGGAAAATGGAATTATTTCATACTCATGACAATTTGCACTTGTATAAAATTGAGTATCAAGTAAGCAGGGGACCACCTCTCTATTAAAGGAAGAGAGGACAACCGTAGTTATTTATCTGAGATATAATGAGCAAGGCACATTAATCGGATAAATATGGACAAATTGGAATCAATCTCATAATCTGTAGATCGGGGTCCTCCAGTCAGGGAGCCTCTTCATTCATAAAGCAATTCTCTGAAAGCAGCATATTCCACAGTAGTACAAGTTTATTACAATAATAACATGAATAAACAGAGTGATAATGGTAGGTTAGGCAATAACAGGATACAGGGCATTAATGTGAGGAGAGTGAATATGAAGTGTTCAAGAAAAATGGATTCTACCGGTGTTGCGTGAAGGTGAGAGAGTGTGCTTGTAGGTCGGTTCAGGTGTGGTAAATAGGGCTGAGTATCTAAGAGTAATGAATTGGGAGAGGAAAAAATGCCAGCTCAAGCTTTGAGACACTCCATCCAAACCAGGGATCAAGATGGGTCTTACTTTTAGTTGAACTTCGTCAGTCTGGTTGGGATCCAGTTTGGTACAGTCCTGGTCCACAGCACAGCTCCTGCTTTGGGTCATGATAGCCTGGGTTCACCCTTCAGATCGGTCCGTCACACAGTGGATCAGCTGGTCCAGGTCAGAAGTCCAACATCGGTTCTGTTCTGGTCCAGGTTGCAGTTTCTGTGTCTCCGCTGGAAGCGCTGGCTGGCTTTTCAAGTGGGTGAACCTCAGCTAGTGTCGGCAGAGGCCTGAAATTGTCTACTGTGCTAGGTTGACTAGAAAGGTGAGTGTTTGTTCCGCAGAGAAAGTTTGGATGTAGGTTTTCATCCAGGGGAAAGTTACTTGCCTAAGACAATAGGCTAGCCTACCAGGCTAGCAGAGAGGAGGAGTCGCAGGTAGAGCTGCAGGTGAAAGGGTAAAGAGAGATACCCGCTCTTCGATTTAAGTCAGAATTGGTCCATGTTGTGCTGCCAGTGCCCTTCGCAACTGCCTGATTTGGAGACAAAGCTTTGCCAGGCTTTGAACAGCTCTCTGCGTTTTCTTAATCGATACACCAGGAAAAACACCCAAGCCAATCAGCAGAAATCCTGTTATCATGGTTCTGAATAGATAAATATCCATCACATCCTCAGTGGACAGTGTCTCAAAAACACATGTCCCCATGCGTCCACCGATCCTCACATGTCCAGCAGCCGCTGTCCTCTGAGGAGCTGCAGGTTCCCCTCGACCTGTCCTCCTACGTATCAATTTCATTGAGGTCCAGCTGGTCAATTCCATGTTGCTTTGGGTTGACTTTGACAGACAATGAGCAAAACACACAGAGAAGACATAGCAAGCAGGGAAAACCGACACAGACCTCTTCATTCTTTGTAAGTGGGTACACTTGCAAAATTGTGGTCATTGCGTCATTATTTGAGGATGTCATGGTGGCACGTTCTTGCTCAAGATATTATAAAATACAAGCAGGGTTTCCTTACTCTGAAATCCAATACTCTCACAAGGGTCGGGGGGAGGGGGTGGTGCTGGAGCCTATCCCAGCTGACTTAGGGCAAAGGAAGGGTACACCTTGGATGAGTTGCCAGTTCATCCCAGGCCTAACATATAGAGACAGACAATCATTCGCAACCACATTCATGCCTACGGACAATTTAGAGAGACCAATTCACCTAATCCCTAGTGCATGTTTTTGGTTGTGGGAGGAAACCGGAGTATCTGGAGAGAACCCAAGCAGACACGGGGAGAACATGCCGGCTGGCATTGGGATCAAACCCAGGACCTTCTAGCTGTGAGGCACGAGTGCTACCCACTGCACCACCTTGTCAGTTTGTCTAATGAGGAATACATGTATTCCTGCTGTATCAAAAGTACAGAAGATCGAACCTGCATGGTTACTGTTTCTGTAACTATTAATGCAAAGTGTACAGCTCATTCAGAATTTGCCTTAGCCTGGGCTAATGAGCATCTCCTGTCATTAGAAAAATAATGGCTAGAAGGAATAAGTTAAAACATGTTTCTTTTAACATTACTTTCTTCTAATATGTGATTTAATTTAATAAAATATGGCTCTGGAACAACACATTTAGTGCTTAATTGAAGTGGGATGTAAAAAATTAATTTGAAGCCCATCACACCTAGTGGAAGAAAATGCTCAATTTATGAAATTTCTGGTATAAAGGCTTTAGGCTTTCTTGGGATGTCAGAAATACATGAAGGTGCTGTATAATCGCTCACCACCAAGTATCATGTGGGTACTGGTATGAAAGGTGAAGTAGGAATTCATACTTGACTCTTACAAGCAAGTTAGGCTCAGATATCCCTCATGTACAGTACATCACACTTTTTGGTCATTGTGGACATAGACATAGAAATAGAGCTTACATTGAAATTGCATTCATAATAGTATTAAAATCAATTTGTTGAGATGCACACAACCCTCTATGGAATAAGAAAGGAAGAGTTCACAACACTGGTCCAGGAAATTTATTTATTTAAATGTCGCTATATTGCAGGTTTCCTCCATGACTTCGGTATGTACAGTATAATAATTCCTACCATTCCACCATGCCTAATTTTCTGTGTAGAGGATGATACTGTGCATATTTGTATACACTTTTGGAGATCAGCATGTCTACGAGGCATGACAGTGCTTTGGATTTCATGTTTTCTGTGGCTGCCTGATCTCCAAGCCATTTCCAGCTTGCCTGCATCTGAGCTGAATTACATGCATGCAACAGTGAAAGTCGGCCTTGTAATTTCAGCAAGGAGGTGTCATGTTTAGTTATGCTCTCAGTAATGGAGAGCTCCTCTTTTCATTACCCTCGCTTTTAAATGGGCCATACCATAGCAACATGTGGCAGTGATCAATTTGAATGTCATTAACACTCGTGGCTTTAAGGTCCAGCCTTCATTCTCCTCACTCCCTAAACCACAGTAATTGAATCATGGAAACAGGCAGTGTTCAAGAGCTCCTGGTCAAGCAAACAAAGGGATTATTAACATCGCCAGTGACTTTGTATTTACAGAAGAGGCTGAGGGAACTGTGCCATTTACAAAGCAATTTGCCGCAGTGATGATGCAAGAATAAATAAATGGGAATTTGTTGTTGATTTGTGCATGGGAACAAGGAGTGTGAATGAAGGATGGCAGCCTAAGGAGTCATGCACGTCCTAAGGCAAGCTTTGAGTGACTGGGGACACTGTTTTAATATTCTGTTTGATGCCTAGAGTACATTGCACTGATATTCAACATTCAAAACACAACTTGTCCTCCTCTAACCTTTAAGAAGATTAGACCAATGTGAGCAATAATAGCTTTTGAGTTGCATGCATGAAAACGTTATTTTGTGTGTGCCATGTACTTATGTGAGTGCCATCATCTTTGGCTTCTTAGATGTGTTTATATTTTCCTCTTCCATGTGTGGTTGTTGATTTAGACTGCTGTAGTAGTGTTGCGGATGGCAGCTTTAGTCTATTTTCTGTGAGAATAAAAATCCAAGCCCATCTGCAATTTGTCTTGATTAAGCAGGGTCTCCATCTGCGAGCACCAATCTCTTGTTGGTGTCTTTTCCCATTTGCAATATATTTCATTCCACCAGCCTCCCTGTCCACTTAACACCCCCACCTTCTTCTCCAAGCAAAAGATTAACAGATTAGAAGTAACATGATTGCCTGCTTCCTCTTTTCTTTCCTGCCTGCTGCCTTTTCCCTGCCTTTCAGGAGGAACTGAGGAAAAAAAAAACATTATCAGTTCTCTGATTTGCCTCTTTGTGCCCCGTCTGCAATATCAAGCCAGTCGAATGCACTTAATGTCCTAGCTATTCTAATTTCATCTGTCATTCTCACGCCATACTGTATCATATGACACATATGCCTGCACACACATACATTAGAATTCGGCACACATGTGTAGCGTTACCAGGGCTATTTCGCCAGTGAAGTATATGCGGACTATCACACACCTCAGCAATGCATAACCAATAACTGACAAAAATGCATGACTGAAAAAATGAAAACAGATAAAGCCAGATGAAGTGCAGTAGATGAGAGGGGAAAAGTGTGGAGGAGCGACTTTTACTGAATGTAGAGACCTGAAGTGACAGAGTCAGAAGCAGGAATAAAAAAAAAAAATGAGTGAAAGAACGAGAGTTGGCGAGTGGTGAAGTAAAGGATGGTGAATCTTGCAAGCTGGGTGGCATTAGTAGGGAAAGCCTCTTCACTTCTGCTAGATAAGAGATGGCTCTGGCCAATGATGTGGAATGGTTCTGATTGGCTGAGCCTGATCCCCCAGCAGAGTGAACCAAGCACTTCTGCTGAAGCCTGAAGCACTACCGTAACACTGTCGGATATTTCATACTTGACTCCTACAACCATGACTACTGTAGGGTACTGCAACTCTGACCTCATCCCCCATGCTGCTGAACATTTCATCTTTCATTTCTGCAACAGAGACCACTGTGGCGTACTGTAATCATAGGTTCAGTCTCCTATTCCTAGACCAATAATATGACTATGCTGTGATCACAATGTCCCTGCTCTTCGGCTCTGAAACAGTGATTTATTTAGAGTTGATCTGAACTTCAATATATTATGGTTGTAAGACCGAGACAAAGGACTGCTGGAGATCTTAAGGTGAATTAGGAGATGCGCCCTTAACTCTGTGCACCCTTAAAACTTTTGCAGCAATTCATTAACCAACTAATCAATTACTTTTGACAAATCAACAAGTGCAATAACAAGCAACTTATGAAATAATCCCATTCATCTTCAGACAGCTGACATTTTCTTTTCAAAAGGAGCATTATAAATGTTAATGGTATATTTATTTAGCTTGTGATTACAAATTGGGTTTTCTCTCCTTAACTACTTGCTTCAGGCCATTGTAGGACATTCCCACCGAAATACCAGCATATCATGAAACCACCATATCATCAGCACAGATAGGATAGATTTCATCCCTGCAACACAACTGGTCCAATCATCCCCCTTGGTAAATCATGTGCCTCCTTGCTTGCCTGGCAAGCCATTGCAATCCTTAGAGCCTAGGAAAATAGATTTTTACAAGTTATTAAACCAGAACAAAATATTGCCATTGTATGCTAGTGGATATGCATAATCTCAACACTTCATATCAGCATTTGTCAATATCTCAACCGTGTAATGTCTTAATAGAGAAGTTTAGATGCTGGCAGTAAGAGACAAAGTCTGCAAAGATGTGATTAAAAATTACTTCCAGTGTTATTTATTAATATTTAACAACAAAATTGTTCTCTCACAATAACACTGTATTTCTTCTGAAATAAAATGAAAGCTAAGTTTCTACTGGCATAGTCCATTATTTTGTATAGCTATGACAGAACACAATCACCTCCTGCCTGTATTGAAAAGGCAAAAGTTATCACACAGTAAAATAGGACCCAGAAGCAACACAAAGAGTGGACGTGTAACTGAACTCTGTCAAAGAATGAAAACTGAAAAACCCCCACCAGACTACTGAGGTCGTGTAAACAGGCTTTAGTAAACCAAACTAGGTATTCAGGGAAATTGAAGGAATATTCTTTATTTACATGACAGGAGTACAGAACTAAAACAGGTGAAGGCACTGGGCCTAAGGAACACACCGGATATATATATATATTTCTCAGGAACCGAGCAGAGCTTGAGTGTCACTCCAGACAGAAAGACAATCTAGCAAAGACTGAGAGAACTCAGGGGCTAGATATACCCTCCCACTGGCTAATTGGGGATGGAAAACAGGTGTGGGAAAATTGGGCAAGGAGGAAACTCTGGGATGGATCGCAGACAGAAGCATGGAGTGACAGAGGGAATATACCAGGGCAGATCAGGCAGAACTGTAACAAAAGTGGGTAATACCCAGTGTTAAACAAAAATCAAGGTAATGTTTAAATGGAGAATTAACGTGTTGACTTGCTGGATTTGCTCTGCAATTCATCTCAAACTATTTCACTATGACTTCTTTCCTAAAATGAAATGTTCAGCAATGAATGATTGTAATGAAATAAGCTTGTATTAGAAAAATGTCTCTATGAGATTCAAGGCACCCTGTGATTACTCTTCATCTTCAACAGCTCGGGGTATGAAATACACCAAAACACTTTCACTTCAGTTCTCTGTGATCTGGTGTCAGTCTGTAGGGAGGCAATATACACAGCTGACCAGCTGCAAATTGTCTTAACAGTGCTGAACGAACTGAGAGCACAAAAGGGTCTAAAATGTGCATGTTGTCAGGCCATTTAGTTTCATGTGGACATAATCCTGCTTTGTGGGAATACAAACTGTTCAACAAAAGGGATTCTTTGGTTGGAAGTTATGAGATTTTGTTGGTAATATGTTCCTCTGCGTTACTTGACGGTGCAGCACTCTTACACTGCTGTTCCTTCATACTTCATGACCACAATTAGGCCTATGTTTGGACACTCTGACCTTACCATTACCCAGCAAACCAGATGGCTATGACTATGTAGTGTGAAAACTTTGGCAGCAGAGGTGGGAAGCCATCTGGAGCTGCAGGAGGCTTTTCCCAGTGGACTGATCAACCTATGGACAAGCAATGGAAAAGGGAACACTGATACGAAGAGTCAGCACTCATACAGGTACAACTGACTTAAACAAGTGGGTGACGTCTGGATGTGAGATCATAAAATAGCTGAAAAAGTTTGATTGTTTTGACTAACAATCAGTTTATGCACAATTTCAAAGATGCTTAACACTTTAGAGCTTTTT
>JAQQAE010015389.1:0-12065 GCA_029823295.1 Pseudamia nigra
AAAAAAATTAAAAATGTGACATTTTTGGATGGTGCGCCTTATAATCCGGTGCGCCCTATAGTGCGGAAAATACGGGAATTAAGTAAATTAACAAAATGAATAAATTAAGGTACAACATGAAATTACAAAAAAGATCACCAAATTAAAAAAACTGAACAGAAGAGTCAAATAAAGCATAATAAGCACAAATCAACAACATAAGCAATAAAATAAGTACAAATTAAGAAAATAATTATTACATTTGCTCAGTTATTATGTGTACTCCTATGTGAGTCATTATAATTATATGATAATACTTTTACTGAAGTACTGTTTCTGTGTACTGTATACACCTCTGAATATAGTAAATAAGGGCCATTGGTTTTTTTGTGCAGTTCAATAATCTGACTAGTCAACTAATCATTACAGTACTTGTTGACTATAAAAATAGTCTACTAAAAGAGAAGCTGCTTCCTCAACGCACATGCACCATTCAGTATACGACAATCACAAAAGCAACCGCAGAAATCACAAACACACACCTGCCTGAGTAAGACTGAAAGTCACTACTTACCATATCCCAATGCTTGCATTACTGTTATGAATCAATAGCCTTTCACTCTTTATATGAAAGTAAGGAAAATGCAACAAACCTATACATCTCAGAGCAAAAACAAAACATTTTGAACCATGTATCATTAGTGTGATAAATATGTTAGTGATTGTACAGTCTCCAGTCAAGGAGAAAGGCTCTTCCAAGGCTGGTGTTCTGACATTGGCTCTTGCCAGCTCTCAGTGGTTACTAATCAGAGCCAGCGCTGCCATGACTGTCAGAGCCTCACCTCCACTCCTCCGTGACTGGTGTTTGGAGCCGGTTGGGGCCTGCGTCCAAACACTGGTCACGGAAAACCTGAGGTGGCGGTTCTGACCAGCTGCTGTTGTTTTTTCTTGCTGTGTAAGCTGTAGCTAAAGCCCCTGTCGCACTTATTTGGAACCAGTGGGAATCAAGCAGCACCAGCCAGGCTGAAGAAAACCACGCTAAATTCAGGAATTTTCAAGAATGCTGTTGGAATACTTAGAATGCTTGCTAAACTGCCTCAAATTATTCTTGCACATGTCAAGTGTATTAGCTCTGGAATGCAGCTCAAATGTAGTTGGAACACAATAGGAATATTCAGAATGCTGTTAGAATGCACTTCGGATGCCGAACAAGTGTGGTTTGATTTATTGGTCAGAAGGTGCATTTGGGCTCATTCAAGGTGCTTTTGGTACATTCTGGCAGGATTTGAGGTTGCTTGCAATTCCTTTTCTCCCTCAAATGCAATGAGAAGGTTTTGAATGCTGTTGGAATGCCATGAGAATATTTTGAATGCGGTCATAGTACACTTATATTACACTACGAATGCCGTTTGATACCTCGTAAGTTTTAAGAATGAGCAAAACATTTGTGACCAGAATCCATCCTTCCATCATCTTCCGCTTATCCCAGTTAGGGTCGCGGGGGCAGCAGCCTAAGCAAAGGAGCCCAGACTTCCCTCTCCCCAGCCACCTCCTCTAGGTCCTCTGGGGGGTCCCGCAGGCTCACTGAGAGACACAGTCCCTTCAGCGTGTCCTGGTTCTGCCTCAGGGCTTCTTCCCAGTTGGAGCTAGTTTTGGCAACCGGAGATCGGACCACCCAGGCCTCTGCCTTCGGTTGCCACCCAAACCACACAACACTGGACCCTTACAACCCTTTCTGCAGGTGGTGGGCCCACAGGAAGGCATAGTCATAAGGGCCTTCTGAATCAATCTTAGTCTGACCTGTCACCTAGAACCAATTTGCCTTGAGAGCCCCTACCAGCGGCAAATTGCTCCTAGGATCACTCAGGCACGCCAACCCTCCACCACGATAAGGTGGTGATTCAAGCAAGGGGGTGACCAGAATGTGCCGAATTATTTGGAATATACTCAGACTGCAGTCAGAATTTTTAGAATGCACTTTGAATATCCAGGAATCTAAAAAGATGTTTCATTTTTACAGCATTCCAGGTCATTCTGCCTCTAGCGTGATAGAGGTTTAAAGGAGGAATTGGCAATTTCACACGGATCCTTTGTTTCATTACAATGCTCAGCCACAGTGCAACTGCAGCAGTGTGTATGAATATGAATTGCACATGCGATGAGGAGAAGTATCTGAGCGTGTGTATGATAATGATTGGCAGCCACCAAACACTACCCTTATTGCTCATCGGTGGAATTTTAACAGGAGAGATGGATGTGCTGTGGAGTTTCGAAAATAGTACAGGCTGTATGTAATACAAAAAGAGCCATTATTCCCCAAGTTAGTGTATTAATGTCCTACGACCAGAAAATAGTGGCAGTTTCAACAAATATGACCAAAAATTTGTTACCAACTGCAGCATTAAATTAACTTCAGGTTTTGGTGACAAAACTGATGTAAACTTATATTTCCTAGCACGTTGCTACATGTGGTTCATGCAAATATGAATCACAAAACACAACTGACATATGTTTACCCAGTGTTTCAAGAGTCATGGTTCACAACCGTAGCGATCAGCACCCTTTGCTCCATGATCCCTGTTAGTTGTCACTGATAAACAGGGGTGTGAAACACTGTGCAGCCCTAACATTTGGTCTCTTTTCAGTTGGTGTGGCAGAGAAACTGGCAGAGAAGCTGATGGCCGTGCTGTTTGAGGTGTGGCTGCTGGCGTGTGCCCGCTGCTTTCCTACGCCACCGTACTGGAAGACGGCAAGAGAGATGCTGGCCAACTGGCGGCACCACCCTCCTGTTGTAGAGCAGTGGAGCCGAGTGGCCTGCGCTCTGACTTCCAGGTTAAAAAAAATTATACTCCTTGTAGTGGTCATTCAAGTATTACAGTCATTTGATGAGGCCCAAGAGATTTCAGATCGCCTAACCTGTTCAGCTGCATTATTTTACTGAGAGTATCAACTCTTATCTGATTGGTTGTTACCAGACATGTCTTTTGCAGACTCAAAATATATAAGCATTGAAATCATTAATATAAAAAATAGGCTTTATCCTGTATTAATCAAATTTTCCAAGGGCTTAATTATACAGTAGTTCAAGTTTGCCTTAAGCTGTAGGAATTTTGCCAGACCACAGAGGTAAACCATGAGTCCATATTCAGATAATCCACATTGAATGTTATTATGAACGTGTGGCAGTAGAGAGATTGATGAGAGCATGTCAGTTTTCAGTCACCAAGGAAATAAATGCCTTGTACATAGCTTTCTTGTCTTAAGATCCTCACAATAATGTAGCACTTTAATGAGTAATTGATTGATCTGATAAAATATTATCAGCAGAGTCTTTGTCTTGCTGTAATAGTGTACGTATTCCTGTCTGTCTTCCACAATCCAGACTTTTGCGGTTCACCCACGGACCAACTTTCCCACCTTTTAAAGTTCCTGATGAGGATGCCAATCTCATTCCACTAGAAATGGACAATGACTGTGTGGCACAGACGTGGTACCGCTTCCTGCACATGCTCAGGTACATAATCCCCACTGTGAGGTTACATCTGAGAACAATTAGACAACGTTTTTTAGTTTATTCATCCTGAAAATGAAGGTTATCTTTCATGTCATCACACTAACTGACCCAAATGGCTTCTTTGTTCTGTGTTTTAAATGAAGAAGTTGTATAACCAGGTGGAACTGAAAACTACTTCCTATCACTCTTCCCAGTGAAGTACTTCCTTTTTTATTCCTATCTCTGCTGACAGTAATTGTCATCTTTTTTTGTTGCATCATCCTTCTCTGCTCCAGAACATCTGGTAGTAGTGCTGCACAAACAGTCTTTGAAATTTTGTAGGTCTTGTTTCTTAAAATCAGTCCTATGCCAAAATATATTTTTTTTCCTGGTGTCTTGCCAAAAGGGGGTCTACGAGGTATTTACTATGTTGGGTGCCGAAACTTTTATTGTGGTCTTTTTTTTTCCCCTTTTTTGTTATTTTGAAAATTTAAAAGATGAAGCCAGCGGAAGATGAAATGATCTCTAAAAGGCATGAAGTTACAGAAGAGACATTCCCATTACATGTTTAAAAAATAAAAAAAGTCAGGTTTTATTTTGTCTCATCTGTAACTTCATGCCTTTTAGAGATCATTTCATCTTCCGCTGGCTTCATTACTCACATTAAGACAAATTTTGACCAGGAGTGCCTAAACATTTGCACCCCACTGTACATTAATACTGAAGACATCCAACTTGTGGAACTGTATGATGGTTTTGGCGATTTCACCTAGGAACACATTCAAATATCTTGAGATTTTTTTGGATTGACTGAGCTTCATTTCTTAAAGTAATGATGGACTACCTTTTGTCTTTACTTAACTGTTTCTTGCCGTAATATGGATTTGTCTGTACAAATCCACATTATAGCAAGAAGCAAGAACTGGGGTGTTGACTCTGTACCAGTTGGCTGTGACCAGGGCTGTGCAGTGAGGCTAATGGACAAGTATTTTGAAGTTGTAAGACCACTGTTGGCTACTGGGGCACTGTACAGTGGGCTGACTCCCATAGAGTTACAGTACTTTGGACTTTTTTCTGAAAATTCAAGGTGAATATATTTTTGTCATGAATCATCATGGTCTCAGATGCCTTATTTGGACCCTGTAATATGTGAACTGGGTTATCTTTAACTTTTTGCTCCGTTAAGATATTAACGGATTAACGGCAAATAATCTGACAAATCTCTGCCGTGCTGGGGTTTAATTGACAGGTTGATGTGGCTGAAGTAATGTTGAAAATAATAAAGGAAAAACACTGAAGTCAAGGTGTGTCCAGACATTTGACTTGTAGTGTAAATGGCTTACTCAGCTAACAGGCCTTCATTTTCTTATAGATTTTCTTATGCTGTTTATCCTGCTGCTCAGTTTAAAGAAATACTTCTGTCGACTCAGTTCTATAAATATTTCATGTCTGAGAGCTGGTTCTGTTCAACCCATGACAGATCATATCCATTACATTTCTTACATCCAAACACAATCCAGCAGCATCCACAGTCTCTATGTTAAAGCTGTCAATGAATCTGTAGTTTATGTTCATTTCTAATATCTGTCTGTTTCTAGTAACCCAGTGGATCTGAGCAACCCAGCAATTGTGAGCACCACTCCAAAGTTTCAAGAGCAGTTTTTGAACTCCAGCGGTATTCCCCATGAAGTGGTCCTGCACCCCTGTTTGAAGCAGCTCCCCCAGATCTTCTTCAGGGCCATGAGGGGCGTCAGCTGCTTAGTGGATGCCTTCTTGGGTAAGAGATGGAAATAGAATGCTCTGTTTATGACATGATGTCCAGAGTGAAACAGTTAACCCTGTCAAACTTGTTTGCATATATTAACCATGTAATTTCAATCCATGTCATTTCAATCATTGCAGCCTATTTTACAATGAATGATGTGTTGTTTTTTTAGATTTTTGAAATGTGTCCTGACTTGTGTATCACCACACTGACCTTGTTTTCACTTGGTTTTGTAATGTGTGTTGAGGATATGAACACAATTGGTGTTCACATCGGTGTCTATCATGTATTGCCAAGGGGTCTACTTGTCACATTCACATTTTATTACATCTTCTGCGTGGTGAAAAGGCCCCTTTATAATAATAATAATAATAATAATAATAATAATCTTTATTTATATAGCACCTTTCAAGAGCAAGAAGTCACAAGGTGCTTTACACGCATAAAACAACAAAGCATTAAAAACAAAACAAAAAAAAAAAAACAAAGAAAAGAGATAAACATAATTATGCAATTATTAGGACAGTCTATTTCCAGAAAAGCTCTAGAGAAGGACTAGCTACAACATGTTACAAGAATTAGACTACAGTACATGTGTGGATACTGGATTGTTGAGGTATGCATTTCTCTGGCTCTGCAGCAGTGACAATCAGGACAGGAAGAATTATATTTCCACGTTATCCATCTCTTTCCCGTCTGCCCTGTACTTACACAATATTTAGGTGCACCTTTAGAGATTTGTTTTTCAAAGTTGGTGCCGTGGTTGGTTTGTGGTAAAGGGTAAACTGCCTAGATATTAGTGGTCAAAGATGAACATATTTTTGCCATAGCTCAGAAATTCATACACCAGTTCTGTTTCTTTACAAAAGTGGTCTTTAAGTACAGACAGCATGTTTCTCATTATTCATACATGTCAGATTAGTGACAATGTCTCCATTCCCTTTACCTACATTTTTACATGTATTATGAGTCTGGAGTGTCTTGCATGTAAACTGCAACTTGCCTGGGTCCAGGGGCCATACAACCACAAAACTTTAATTCTGTTTTGTCCAGCACTGAGAAAATATTGTCCTTATTCTGGCACATCATCTACTATGCTACAGCAGATACGAGGTACAGCAGATCCCACGCAACCTTGGCAAGTTGTTTGAAATGGATCATGATGTAGTATGGTGGTCATCTTCTCTTGTATTTTGCATCATTCTGTTGTGATCCAACTGGCTGCTCTTTAAACCAAGTGTGAACATGGTCAACACTGATCTGCAGACATTTTGTAAGGTAACTTCCGTCCAGTACCACTGTTGTAATGGTTTACATCATTGTTGCAAGGGTTAATTTGTAGAGGCTGGCCTTTTACGTAAACACCGGTTACATAATCTCATGCACATTTCACAACTTTATTTTGAACTATCTGGAGAATACTTTCAAAAATCTAAAATGCTCATTAAAAAGGTGTACAGAAATATGTAGGTCGTGTAACAGTGAAAACAACCTAAATATGCACAAAGACTACTTAAAAATGTCGTTATTAATAACATGTTCCTTCTTTGAGTCACCTCTCTCTGACTAGATTTTATCAGTATGTCAGTATGTATTTTTCTCTTCACACTAGGTGTCTCTGTTGAAAAGAAAGATGTACGGGAGAGGGTGTTCACTTTTTGCCCATTGCTGTCTCATGGTACAAACATCAGCTGATTTGTCTTATGATGAAATGGGAATATGATGGAGTACTCTGGTGATGATATTAACACCTGGGATTATTCGTGCCTGAGCAAAATGACTCTTCCCAGATTAAACTGCGAGATCATCAGCAGCTCCTTTAGGCATCAGATATCAATCAGAATTGATGGATGTCAATCTGTGGTGATTTGTGTCTAACAATTGTCCTGCATGTCTGAATGAATACCATGTATGATCAACTCTCCAACCTCAAAGCCCCTTTTCTTCTCTATTGCATAACATTAAAAGTAGAAAATGCTTTTTTGTGATTAAATTTACCCAATGTAAGTTCTGCCTACTAAAAAAGTAATGTTACTGCTTTTTTAGCAGGCAGAATTTTGAAAATACATTTTGTAATTGGCTCAGACTAATCATAACTCTTGTTGTTCCTACTATGAGGGCAGACTGATGTCCCCAGCTCATTTTGACTTTGTTTCCACAGGTATATCACGTCCCAGGGCTGACAGTGCCCCACCCACCCCAGTCAACAGAATGAGCATGTCCCCTCCACCCTCCATTACCAATACCACACCCCCCCACAGCCGCAAGCAACGCCATGCAGTGGTCACCAAAACCACAAGCAAGAGCTCAACTGTAAGTTCATATCTAACATAGAACATACAAGAAAGTGTAGGGATGGAAAACGTTGCATCTCCCTGTGTTTTATTGTGAGGAAGTAGTTCAGGTTAAATTGGGTCAGAGGTACAGACTTTTTGTTTGTAGAATATATTTTTTCAGCATTTTCCATAGGATTAGTTGACAGAAGTATATCGCACTGACCCCGGGTCCTTATACTTATACTAAACACTAAAATGTTTTTTTTTCCAACTGTAAAAAGTATTGTGTGGAATAATTACATTAAAACAGCCATATATGCTGAGATGTCCAAGAGCCCCTGTGGCCTGTAGAATCACAGACTACAGCAGACCCAGCCATAGACAACGCTATTCCCATTGGAAAATAGATTATTACTTTTTTGTGACACGACATTACTTTAATTTCACTTATTTAATTGTTGTTTGTTGACTGTAGTGAGATGCATTGAGGCACTTTCGACACCATGTTTCTTTTGACTGGAAATGGGCACCTGCCTGAAACGTAAGCTGTGTCCCAATTCATGGGTTGCAGCCGACGTCGGCTGCATTTTTTGGCCATTGACGTCATAGCCGAGCATGAAGGCTGTCCAAATTCGATGGCTCCGACAAATGCAGCCTTAATCAGGTGGAAAACAAAGGACACAACTGATATATCCTTCATGGCCCACCGTATGCCACAATGCATTGCACGTGTGACAGATGTAAGCTCTGCCGAATCAGGGAGCTATGAGGAATACACAATTAAAGAAGAGAAAACATGTCCAATTCAGGAATTACATTAAAAAGCAAAATATCCACAAACATGAGTGAAAAATCCTCCATCTCAAAGCAGCAGCTGGTTGGCGACAGGTGCCTAGGTCATTAGGCAAGTGTAAGAACAGCTGTGCTGATTTACACAAATTGCCCACTCTCCATGGGCTGCACTGTCCCATTTAACGATCGTTGTATGTCGTCTTCACAGACCACAAAGACTACAGCCAATGTGCGCTGCAGTCTTCGCAGCCGCTGTTGGCTGCAACCCCTGAATTGGGACACAGCTGTAGTGTGTGAAGAGCCGACAGTGAATTAGTGTGACTCCTTCAGGTGAAGTTAGCTCATTATAAATGTACCTCAGCCGTGCAAAATGAAGCAGCAGAAGCTAAATGCACAGCCTTCAATCAAGTTATGCCACAACAAAGTAGGATCAAGAAAAACTATTATTGTATGTTTTATGACAAATGATGGTGTGCAGTTAATGGATGTGTTTGGTGTTTTTGAATCAACAAATGAAAAGATAGTTGTCTTCATGACTTGTGAGCTCTGTAGACGTGTAGCAGTGTGTGCATGTATTGTTGGGGGGAGCATGCTAAAGTGAGTGATACGCACAAATTATTTTTCAAAATTTTTTAGTTTCCCTGAAAATGTGACTTGAAAATGTCACATTTCCATGGAGACTGCACTTCAAACTTAAGGCAATATAAGTTCTAAAAAAAAATTAAAAACCACACCATTTGAGCACACTAGAACCCATTTTTCAAAACTTTTCAGCAGGCTACTCAAAATAACTGGGAAACCCCTGTATATTGTTATAAAAGAAAAAAAAACAACAAATATATATAAAAATCTACATTTTATAGGTGAAAACAGCTCAACTTGCCACCAACTCTCTATTTCTTCCTGTTTCCATGATGATGTAAAAAAAGACTTTGGACATACAGTACTGTATGCCAAACAAACTGAAGATTGAACAGTCCACCTGTCATTCACATTCACACTGTTAGACCTCATTTATTTTACAATAGGTCCAAGTGAAGCTGTTCTGTGGCTCTCTGGAACCTCAGGACACACACTCAGATGGGGGGGCAGTGATTTAAACTTGTAAACACACTGTCTTCACCTGTCAATTTGTTCCGTTTGATTTTGAATCCAAAATAACACATTCAAACACCAGTGTCACTACTACATAAGCTGCGAAATAAGCCTTTTAGTGAGAGAAATTCAGCTGTTTTAAAGGCAGTGTAGGACTTGATCTCTTTCAGTGTCCCATAAAGTTCTGTATAAACGTTTGTGATTCTCTGCTCTCCTAATGTCCCTATACTGCTCCTGTGTTACATTTCTGTTTGTCATTTCACACAGAGGGTTGAGTTAAGACTCAGAACAGGGATACAGTTACACTAAAAATTCATCAACTCTGTAGATACTCAAAAGTACAGGTACCTTAAACCCTTACTTAAGGACAGTAATGAAGCATTTGTGCATGTGTTCTTCATTTTTCTAATGGGTGAGTATTATATAGTTGTACTGTATCATGTTTTGGCAACCATCTGCCTTGTCAAACATGTTCATTTTTCTGTCTACACCCTGCAGGGTAGTGGGAGCCAACCAACCAAAACATCCCAACAGCAGCAGCAGTCATCTTCACCCACCCTGCTGTCCAGCCCTAACCAGACCAGCTGGGAGTCTCGGCCCCTACCAGCCCCGGCGCGACCCAAGGTCAACAGCATCCTCAACCTGTTCGGCCAGTGGCTTTTTGACGCTGCGCTGGTGCACTGTAAGCTCCACAGCGGCCTCAGCCGAGACCCCAGCATGACGGGTAAGAAGCAAGTCCTTGTGAACTGTGGCTAAATAGCATTTCTGTTTGTGCATGGACAGGTGGGTGTTTCTGTCGCTGTTCATTAGTGTGTGGTTTTGTGGAGTTCTCTGTGTTTTTTGGTGTCTGTGTTATTTCTTTATCTGTTTGTTGTCGGGATATCCTCTCCTTTTTTCACCATTTCCTCTGAAACTTGTTTGTGCCTTTCCGTAAGTGGAGGGCTTGGTTAGAAGTGGCCTGGTATGCGGTTTTCATCTGGTTTACTATTCATTTACATCTATCGACTCTTGAAACCTTTGCTAATAGTGCATATACTCTGCAACCATTTGCTTAGGATTTCATACAGACTCATTTTACCAACTGTATGGGATAAAACCATCATGAGAGGGAACAATACAGCACACTGTGTTTGAAAAAAATTGGCATATCATTGGCTTTTCATTTAATTTCTCTTTTTGATGTAGTGTCCTGCTCATGTCTACCTTGTCTGATAAATGTTAAAGATGTCCAGGGTGAAAACAACAACAAAAAAGCACAATTCATGCTTGATATGAATTGACGCCGAAATATTGGATCTGCTTTGATTTTGTGTCTCTCCACTATTTCTGTTATCTTGCAGCCTCTTTTATCCAAATTCTCCTTTCTTATAAATCTTGTAAGTAGGAACGGCAGCTTTTTTTCCTCACTTGATTTGCGTTTCTTGACAAATCTTCCTGCTTTTTAATTTGTTTTTTTTAGTTGAGTTCTACCATGGTCATCTTCATTATTATTCTTGCCATCATTTTCTGTTCCCACGTCATATAAAACGTTCACCAGCGTTCTCTCAGCGTTCTCCAAAGGTGATGGAATGGGTTTCACCAACTGACCACTTGTCTCAAATCATAATGTTGCCAGTTTGTGACAACACCACCTTATTTTGTTTGTTTTTAAGTTTTCATTACTCCTTTGGGTCACACTAATCCTTATTATTTAGTTTGAGACCTCTTTGAGTCAGCATTGATGTTTTGATTGTTGTAATTTTTTTTTTTTTTGTATTGTCTGTTCACTTGAGTTTGATTTTATTGGTTTAGTGCCTCAATGCATGACGTGAATGTTGCGTACCTTGAGTGACAGTCATATAATTGCAGTTGCACGGGAGCTGACACAGAGATTTTGCTTTGCAGCCTTAGGGCAGAGACTGACATGTTTTATTACCCACACACCACACTAAGACATGTTTTGTGCTAGTTATAGCTCTGTGGCAAACTCTTTGTGTCAGACCTCCCTTTATTGAATGCTTTTAAATGGTGTGTGTGTTTGCAGTCATTAAAGTCTCTTGTTGTGACATCGATTAAACGTTTGCTTTATGATCATTTTTTCTTTTCCAAAAAATGTTCCTTTTGTTCAAGTGTGCATATTGCCAATTGGTCTATGTTTGCCTGTTCATCATACTTGCATGTTTTACCAATGAGCACATTCCAACTCAGGCTGCTTTCATTCTTTGTCTCTTCCCACTCTCTACAGCGATAGCCACTCAAGTAGGTCTGGAGCTGAGGAGAAAGGGCTCTCAATTGTCCACTGACTCCATGGTGCCCAACCCCATGTTTGACACCAACGAGTTCCCAGAGAGCTACGAGGCTGGACGGGCCGAAGCCTGCGGGACTCTGTGTCGCATCTTTTGTAGCAAGAAAACTGGAGAGGAGATTTTACCTGTCTACCTGTCCAGGTAAGTACAAATACATAGTGTAGTTGGTTACTGCAATAGTGTAGTATTTTTCTCCATTTTTATGATTATTTTTCTTGGTGTACACTACCAGTCAGATGGCTGAACAGACCTTCTCTTTCAATGGCTTTTCTTTATTATTTTCAACTTCTTTCTTCTTCTTTCCCTTTCGGCTGTTCCCTTCAGGGGTCGCCACAGTGAATCATCTGCCTCCATCTCACCCTATCCTCTGCATCTTCTTC
>JAQQAE010015390.1:0-12065 GCA_029823295.1 Pseudamia nigra
AGCAAAATTACCGGCAAAATAAAAAAGGTTGATAAATAATAAACAAAATTAATAATAAAAAATTTTCAAAAATGAATGAAAAACAATAAGACCAAAATAAGACAAAATAAAATGAACAAATGATCAAAAAATTAAGAAAATAATGAAGAAAATTAACAAAAAGATAAAAAATTAACAAAAACTTATTAAGTAACTTTTATAAATGAACAAAAGACAAATGGAATAATTGCCAAAAACATCCAGTCAAGGGGAAAAGGCACAAAATAAGAAGCAAAATGATGGAAAATGAACAAAATTAGCAGTGAAATGCACAAAATGACAAAGAAAAAAACCAAAATAAACAAAGTAAGGGAAAAAAAGAACAAATTAATGAAGAAAAGGTGTCATTATTTGCATAGTTTCTTCACTTTGCCTTTGTAGGACCATTGACCAACCTTCAGCTGTGTTCTGACTGGTGGGATTAATGCTCCCATTCATGTGTCCAGTGCAAATGGAATAGTGTGGCGTTTCGGTTTGGGCTAAATGTGGCGAAGCACCCTTTTCCATCTCTTACAGTCGGTCACATTTACCACACGTGTAAATTTCACACACATTTGTAGGTCAGTTATGTGGGCACGGCTGCAGAAAAGGAGCAGGAAAAAACCACATGAGGCGGCCGGGAGCCAAGCTTGTAGTCGAGCCACCCCGTCCCGACTGGAAATTCCAAACATGAACTTTCCACAGAGGGCGTACAGTGAGGTGGCGCAGCTCCTACCACTGTGATTCACTCTTCACCTCCAATGGGGTTAACAATATGAGACGCAAGTGCTCCACAGTCCAAGCTAAATGTGCAACCTGTAGAGTTTTTTAAACAGTAATAGACAGTGTTATTTTCCCATTAGCTGTAATATCTTGGTGAAATTTCCCCAAACTGATGCAGTTTCATGGCAGTTGGCATTTCAACAAAGAAAGACCAAATCTTCCATTGCAGAAGTTTGGCTTTAAGAGGATGTGTGCATCATTTATTTGGGGCCTTAATTTGACATCTTTGTCTACAGTGGCCCAGACAATTCACAACTTCAATGAAAAATGAAGAACAAAAATGCAAAAGCCAAAACACAAATCCAGATGACACAACATGAAAGCAAAAGCTACAGCCTCAATGCTAAAGCAATGTACCAATGTAAGAAAAAACCTACAAATGCAAATGCAAGAGCTGCAATATGAGTGCAAAAGTCTACAGCACCAGTGCAAAAGCCATAGCACAAATGAAAAAAGTTGCAACATGAAAGAAAAAATCTGCAACCCAAATCCAAAATTAACAGAAATGTAGAAGCTGCAAAATAATGGCGACCGACAACACAAATCCAATACAAACGCAGAAGCTACGACACAAATGCAAATGCTACAATATCAACATAAAAGTCACAGCACCAGTGCAAAAAAGTTACAACACACATGCAAAAGATGCAGTCTGAATGCAAAAATGACAACATGAATGCCAAAATGACATTATGAATGCACAAGCTACAACATGAATGCAAAAACTACGACATGAATGGAAAAACTATGACATGAATGCACGAGCCACAACACAAATGAATGCACATGAATGCAAAACTCAAATGAATGCAAAAGGTTGCAACATGAGAGCTACAAAAAAGCTATATTGTGATTGCAAATAGCCACATAATACTTATTTAAGGAACCTCATAGTGATCATTAAACTCCACTTTTGATTGTATGTGTTTTTCTTCCATCACAGAGAAGTCTGTCATTAACCATCTGCACCAACTGAAGCCCGGTTCCACTGATACCAAGACTGCACACTTGTACTTTTCCACACTGAGGAACTGCACTTAAGTTTGCCCTAAGGATGCACTTCTAAAAAATGCTGAGATTGATTTACAACAATGAATCACCTTGGCTGCATATGGAGGAAAGGTCAGGGGTCACAGATTAGGATCCACCCTGTGTAAGCTCTGAACAGATCCAACCAACGCAACTTATCTAAGGTTAAAAATGCAACCTGAAGATGAAAGAAATCACCATGATTCGAAGCGGCATTTTGAAAGGAGACACGAGGAAGAGGAGAATAAGTCTAATCAGGCTGCAGTCGACCAAATGTAAGTCTTTTGATGTCGCAGTTATTGTGTTACTCAATTCAGGCTTGTACAGATGATGGAAAATATGGCCATGCAAATACAATGATGATGATGATGATGAAGATGATGAATTAAGGCTGACCTGCAGAAGGCATGGTTCAGCTTCACTCACATGGGGTGCAGAGAATGAACAGGACAAGTTGCTCTGACCCAGTTCGTCTTCTGGGAGAACAGAACATGTCATCCTGACTCTTTTCGACCTCAAACACTGGCTGGTTACCGACTTCTTCAAATTGCCCCCAGCTAAAGGGAGCAACATCTCTGTCTTTGCTCCAGCTGCCTGGAGGAGCAGTGAGGTGAGGTAACCCTCCTGTTGTCCTCGGGTCAAAATGACCCACCACTGGGAGGACATAGGGTGTATACAGAAAAAGAGGACAACACGAGGGGTAAATCAGTGACTCCTTGAAGACTGCAGGGTTCTGACTCGCTCATCAAACGCCGAAATGCACATTTGCGCCTAATACTACGAGCCTATTTCCAAAAAAGTTGAATCGCTGTGTAAATTCTAAATAGAAATAACATGATTTGCAAAACACTCAAATGAGTACAAAGATTACACATCAAATGCCAAAGATGAGTCACATACTCATTTTTTATTGGATGCTAACAGTACATTATAGGCAGGCCAATTCAACACCCACACTCTTTTATGCCATGTAGCTGGAATACATTCAGAATGTGGTTTAGCATCGACTTTCTGACGGAAACAAGGCCTTCCCTGAAAAAACATGTTCCAAAGCCTGTATATATTTTTCAGCATCAGCGCTGCCTTCACAAATGTGCAGATGGCCCCATACCACGTGCACTGCAGTGATTCTCAACCTATGGGTCGGGACTCAAAAATGGGTCACAGATTCATTTTCAGTGGTCATGAATGAAATATTTTCTTAATTTTTTGTTCATGTTGTGATTTTTTTTTTACCTTTTTCTTAACCACATTATTATTCTATCTGATTTTTGTTCATTTTGTTTTCTTAATATTTGTTACATGTGTAGTTAATTTGACTTCTTTTTGTTGATATAGTACTTATTTTGCTCATTTTGATTTATTAAAATTCCATCAAGGGACACAGCAGTAGGCTAAAGCACCACATGTGACCCTGGAGCAGCAGGTTGCAGACCCCCAGACTAGTATGTCGCTATTTCACCTAATTATGAGATGTTCCAGGCTTTTGCAACTTCTCCAGCCATTTGTTGGAATTGACTCAACTTTTTTGAAATATGTGGCTGGCTCAGTTTAAAAATTTGGTATGTTGTCTTTGTGCTATTTGTTATTAAATAGGAGGTTTTGGGGTATAGACACACTTTTAACAGTGACTCAACTTATTTGAAAATGAGGTTATACAGATGCACTGCTATCTTTCCTTCCTCTGTGTGCATGGTTTTCTCATTATCTAACCACAAAAACAAGCCCGTCAGTGAGACACTCAACAAATCTAACCAGAGATGCATTGTGATTTATTTCAGCCTGTAACTTTAACAGTGATCCACGCCCCGTCTGCTGATGCATGTTCCTGTAAAACATCACAAGTGCGGCCGTTTATCTGTATGAGATAAACCATGTCCCTGCACTTAGTCACAGCCAGAACATGTAAAGGTCATTTATTGAGGTTTGGCGATTTCCCCGGGTGAAGATATATCATCAAATATGAGGAGGTCTGAGTGTTGGAGTGCGCAATAAAGTGGAGGTTGCAGGAATGATGGAGAAGAAGGTGTTGCTTTATTGGGGTTTCTCCCAAATGTAGGCCAAATACTGGCTTTATGAGGCCACACCTACCCACACACAGACAAAGAGAGCATCCTCATGACCCCTCACCTCCCCCGTTTGCTCCTCCCAGGGCTCATAATGCAAAACTGACCCTAACCATCTACAGCTGTTTGAGTGTGTGAGCCCGAAACAATAAGAGCAGCTCATAAAACCTGCAGACAGCACACACACATAAAGACACATTTCACTATCTGCTTTTTCTAGTTGCTTTAACATCACGACAAATACCTCACTTGACCTAATTACCTCATTCTAACCCTAAACCCAAGAAGAGGGAGACAAAAATGTGGGAGGATGGGAATTTTGTAAGGCAGCTTGTCCAGTCAGCCAGGAATTAAACAGAAATTCTGACATCCCTAACGTCCAGATGACTGAGTTAATCAGCTGCGAACCAAGTGAAAAAATAAGTCTCAAGTCATCTTCTGAACACTTTCCTTGTGATAGAAATCATCATGAGGTGTCAGAAAGACATGCAGAAGGTCAAAGGAAAGCATCTGAACCTGACTTGTGAAAAATCAACCAATTCTCCCTCACAAATTGTCACATACCAAGCAGCCAAGGCATGATGTATTGTGACGAATAGAGAAAGTCTGACATTTGCCAAAAGAGCCACCGTGATAAAAGATCTCCTCTGTTGCCACTTCCTCGTTATGGTAAAGGAAAGGACCATGGTGCGGGTTAAGACTGTATGCAGCAGCTTGCAGCCAGTTGAAGATACAAAAATTGCAAGCAAGTATGCGAATTAGCAACAATTTTCATTTGGAATCACATTGCATTGGCTGCTGGAAGGTACCACTCTGCTCTCCCGGGGCTGTCTGCACCTGTCTCACTCCCAGAATATCTGAGTCTCCTTTTTGTCTCCAATCAGTCAGAATTTAGTTTCACAGGTCACCAACCCCTCACAAAGTCATGCCACAATTATTGCACTTTCTGATTTTCAGTATCTAAATTGAGAAGAGTTTAAGACAGGTTCAAGACACTCACAGCGACTCTGAATTTTGAGAGAAGATTTGTTCAAAATTCCTGCGGCACAGTAGCGAAGCCCTGCGACTCACATGAACGTTTCAGTACCTTTTGGAACAACAGTTGCAGCCCAGTGTGATACTGACCTTAAAAGTAACATGCGCAAATATGCAGTGCCTGATGCGGGACATGAACCCTGACCTCTCACATAGAACTTCACATGCTTATTGAGCATCCATAACCACTCCAGCCTCCTCCAACTAAGGCTTACAGACTTAACAAGGTCACATGGTGCATTACAATTTGACTAGATTACAGACTGTGTGCATCAGTGTGGGAAAAATATGACTTGAAGAGCAAAACATAGCATTTATATTTCTCTAGTTTTAGTTTTGGTGCATTCCGTTTACATCTGAAATCTAGCTTTCGATTTCCTCACCCTCAATACTAGTAAAATTTGTTCATGGTTCTCCCAATAGTTCTTATTTCATTCATTCGTGTTCATTTCCTTAATGTTTTTATTTAATTTTGTACATTTTCCTTTTTGTATATTGTTGCTCACTTTTTGCTCGACTTTTTTTTCCTCATTTCATGTTCAATTTCACAATTTTTTTGCTCATTTTGTTGGTTATTCTGTTAATTTTTGCTAATTTTGTTACTAATTTTCATCATTTTCTTGATTTTGTTAGTTTGTTCGTATCTTGCTGATTTCTGTTCAGTTTATTAGGCTCATGTTTCTGATTACCCTTTTTCCATTTTTTTTCCATCATACTCAGAATACAAAAAAGAGGAGGGTCCAGAGGAGCTCTAAGTGAAAATAACCCCCCTTTTGTAATGATGATCCAGTGTATCCTATGAAAAAAAATATAAAAAACAAAGTACTGAGCACCTAAAAGACTTAGACACATCCAAGACTATTTATTACAGACCAGGCTGTACTTGTCCCCGTGGATCCAGATCCAAATGGTCCAAACCCCCCACAAGAGAAGGAATAAATGAACATACATACTATGCCACTATATTGCAAATGTCCTTCACTCAGCTCTGACTTCTGGTTTCTAATTGACCCGAAGGCCTTTGGTGAAACCATGCTCCATCTCTGTACTGTTTACATCCAGTCAGTCAGTCACATTACACAAGATGCCTGCCCTTTATGATTGTGGCTTCGTGGCGGCTCCCTCTGCAGCTCTGAGGACCACGTCATCGCTGCTGTCGCCACTTTTTAGGGGCAACTTTTACAGAAGCCTTGCTGGATTGTCTTGGTGCTCAAAGAAGCCACAAACTGACACCAGGACTGGGCTGAGGGAGAAGAGTAACGGTGCCAAGGTATTTGGTGTTAAACATGGGTGGAGTTTGCCACATTCAGACATTTGTTCATTAAGCTTTGTGCATTTTTTTCTGAGGCAGTCACTGAAGTATTTGGGACAAACAGACACAGAAAATGCTCTACCAGAGAAAAGTTAATTGTCCAGTTGCAGTTGGATTATTTTTAATTTACTTTCTCTACTACTTTTTGTCAATTTCTTTGATTATTTTGTTATAGATCCATTCATTTTTGTGACTATTTTGTTCATTTTGTCAGTTTTGTTTATTACTTTCTTCATGTTGGAGTTTATTTGTCATTATATTGCTCGCTTTGTTTGTTTGTTTTCATTTTACAGAGCTTTTCTTCCAATTTCTGCTCATTCTATGGATGATTTTGATTATTTCATTCACTTGTGCACATTGCATTTTTATTTGCAATCCCTTCACAAACTTTTTGATTAAGTTTGACAGTCAAATTTCAAAGAGGATTCAGCTACTTAGTGATTTCTCTTTCTTGATAAATTTAGCTCACTTCAGAAAAAACACCTGTGTTGACTGAGCAGCAAAAGCCCTGTGGTCAGAAATGTGGACTTGTTCAAACACCAGAGTAAACAGCAGAGGTTACAGAAGCCGTGTTCAGTGCCATCGCCTCGGGACTGACACTGAACGCTTGGATGCCCGAGTGGAGCTGCCCATTGGCTCAGAGTGGTGGGGGGAGGGCTCCCATGTGTGAAAGTGGCTCTGTAAGGTTCCACACAGCCCCCATCACACTACAACCCCAGTCTGTTCCTGGAAATGAGAGTGTGTTCTCAGGTAACCTTCCCATGCAAAAAAAAAAAAAAATACAACTAAGAATAATTCTTCTCAAGATGGACTGCTAAGGATTTGTGGATTTCACAGATGCTGTGGAAATCTCTAAGTACACAGGACAAAACCAGTAGTGGATGAGTGTGATCGCGGAGCCCAGATGGCATTGCATTAACAGCAGACATGACTCTGGAGAGGAGATCACTGCAGGGACCTCGGAAGATGTCCAAAAAACATCTGTGTGTCATCGCTGCGTTCACAAATGCAAGTTGAAACTACCAGACCCAGACCTGCCTCCACCTTCACTGAGCCCAAATTGATAGACTGAGGTGAAGTGGAAACCTGTCCAATCAAAATGTGTTCTTCATTTTGCAAATCATAGTGTGCTCTGGAGGAGAGGGAGCATCCAGCTTGTTGTCAGCATCTGTCATGGCGTGGAGGGGGGGGCATCAGTAATAAGCAGAATATGAATACAATTTCAACAAGATATGCACATATGCGTAGAATAAACAAAATAAACAAGCCAAACTATAAATTGAACAAACAATATTAAAAAATGAATAATATAATGAACAAAAATGTGAAAAATATTTTATGAAATGAACAAAAAATATTTAAAAATGAACAAAATAATGCAGAAAATGAACAAAAACGATCACAGGATGAACAAAGATGAAATATTATACGAACTACTGTGTCATTTTACTTCACAACCCACTCAAAAGGAGTCTGCCCACTTTTGGTTCCCGACCCACAAGTTGACAATCACTAAATCTATGTAACCTACTACACATTTGTGAAGGCAACATTAATACTGATCAATATATACAGGTTTTGGAACACATTTTTCAGGAAGGCCCTGTTTACATCAGAAAGACGATGCTGAACCACATTCTGCGTGTATTCCAGCTCCATGGCTTTGTAGTAAAAGAGTGTGGGTGCTAAACTGCCCTGCCTGCAGTCCTGACTTGTCTGTGTTTGGGGCTGAAAAATAATATATGACAAAGAAAGCTCCAAAGTGTTGAACAGCTGGAATCATACATCAAGCAACAACAGGGAAACATTCCACTTTCAAAATGACTATACAATCCTTAGTGGTAAACATGACCCTGACTCAACTTTTTTGAAGCATGCAACGTGCATCTAATTCAGAATGAGCGTGTCATTTTCAGAACCGCAACCAAGCGTTCCAGCTTTAGCGTGCGATATGTCGCCTTTATGCTATACAGAGTTAAAAATGAAGTTTCAGTGGTTTGCAAATTATCACATTTTATTTCCATTTCAGTGAGTCAACTTTTTTTGGAAATAGATTTGGAAATCTCCTGCAAATGTTCACACAAAATGACAACATTCTCCAGTCCTGAGCATCCAAAAACACAGCAAATCACAGTGAAATTAAATGTTCTGTTCTACGACAAGGATTAACTTTGGCCTGTTTAGTCATTCACTGTCATCAAAGTG
Organism: Pseudamia nigra; assembly: GCA_029823295.1. NCBI lineage: Eukaryota > Metazoa > Chordata > Actinopteri > Kurtiformes > Apogonidae > Pseudamia > Pseudamia nigra. The sequence goes on from JAQQAE010015390.1 coordinate 8,449, forward strand.
ATAAAATCAGACCTTAATGTTCCTTGGTGGTCATAATCATTATTTAAATATTTGCCACTCTGACATATGAACACAGCTAAACTGAGGATCCAAACATCCCTGCACCATCAGTCTCTATTAGTATCAACACTGGAGAAAGCCTCACCAGTGGGACTTCTGCAAATCCTCCCGGCTTGGGGCTGGAAAAGACAGAGATTTATCTGGCGTGTTGTGAAAATCAGAAGCATAATGACATCACAAAACAATCCGCGACACGTCTATCACCATGAACGCAGACCAAAACAGTCTCCTCGTGACTGCATGTGACTGACAGGCAAAAGAAAGCCCATGTGTCTGTGGGTTTTTTTGTGTTTCTACCTTCGCTGCTGGTTTGCATTTGGTAAACTTCCAGCCAGTTTGTTCCAGAAGTGGCCTACTGGATGATGATCAGTACATGTCAAGAGCTGGAGATTAATATGATGAAAAAAGGAGATATTAAAGGGAGAGTGGTATAGAGTCAGGAAGGAAGTAGCTTTAGTGGAAAGATGTACACTGCCCTCCAGTGGACATGGATGGAAATGCAGAATGTACTATTAAATGGAAGTTAAACCTTTTGTGCATGAATCATTAAAAAACTCAGGTTTTGACATTTTTAGCCTTATGGTAATTTCCAATCTTTAAAATAATATCACTTATTTTAACCAAGGTAGTGGATGAAAATGGTTACATTTTTAATTTAGTTTTAAGTAAAAATAATCACTTTTACTGCATTTTGTTTTGCTCTTTACCTTCATTTTTATTACTATAAATTTAACGTCACCTTGACCCTGTCTGGTGTAGCGGATGCCAAGTGTGAAAAGGTTGAAGCATTCATAGACTACAAATGGACATGACCACAGACAGGCCACTTTAGCACCCAGATTTTTTTACCATGCTGCTGGAATACATATCAAATGTGTTTTATATTGTCTTCCTTAAATAAACACATCATCTCCTTGGCATCATATGTTGCTCCAGAACCTGAAAACATAATTTAGTACTGATGTTGCCTTCACTAATGTGCAGGTTACCAACGCCAGGTGTGCTAATGAACCCCCATACCATCATAAATGTTGGAGTTTGAACTGTGAGCCAATACACAAATATAGTGTTATCACTCCTTAAACAATGTAAACCAAAAATAAAATGGTGTGTAATCCAGGCAAGGCGTGGAGTCAGAATGCGGTGGGTGACACTCGTGCCTCACAGCTAGAAGGTCTGGGGTTCGAGCCCAACACTGGGTGGCGGGACCTTTCTGTGTGGAATTTGCATGTTCTCCCTGTGTCTATGTGGGTTCTCTCCAGGTACTCCAGCTTCCTCCCACAACCAAAAACATGTACCAGGTGAACTGGCTACTTTGAATTGTCCATAGTGTGAATGATTGTCTGTCTGAATGAATGTGGTCGGACAGGCTGTTGGTGCAAATTGGCTGCCACATGGATAAATAATGGATTCAGTGTCAGCGCTTTGAGAAGCAGCCTTAAAAAGTGCTATATACACTAAATCCAATTCATTATTATTACTAATTAATTACTTGCACCTTTAAATCCTGGCCATGTTCATTCATTCTGCCTAAAATGTGCGCACACGTGGCAACCACTGCTTACCTACAAGTCCTCCTAAATTAAGCAAAATAAATTCCAATAATATAATAAATGTCAGTGTTTCTTGGATACTCTTCTTTAGTCATGCAATCTCATGATGTCAGGCTCCTCTGGGCTGGGGGTTGATCTGTGTCATGTTTGCTTGCGTCTCACTCCTTATAAATGCAGGCAAAATTAATAAAATGAGCAGCATAATCATGAATTGAACAAAAAAATGTAAAAATAAATAATTATTACAAATCAACAAACTCCTCAAAAAAGGAGCAAAATTATCAAAAAGCATGAAATAAAATCAAATTTATAAATGTAGACAAAATAATACAAACAACGGTGTGACCTGTCATCTTTCAGTTAAATGAAATTAACAAAACCATACACAAAATTACACAAATAACTAGAATAATTAAGGAAATGAACAAAATTATAAACTAATCAAGAAAATAAACAACAATGAACAAAATTATCCACAATGCAGCAAAAAACCGAAAGGCTCAGACATTCAAAGTTTAAAATCCAGCCTCTGTGATGGTATGGGGGTGAAGGCACCATTAACGCTATAAAGGTACATACAGGTTTTGGAGCAAGATGTGCTGCATCCAATGTCTTTTTCAGGGACGTCCTTGATAATTTCAGCACGAAAATGACAAGACACATACTGCACGTGTTACAACATTTCATAGAAACACAGTGGAGGTACTAGATGAGCCTGTCTGCAGTCCACACCTGTAGCCTACTGACAATGTGTGGAGCATAATGAAGCACAAAATACGACAATGAAGACCTTTTGAGCAACTGAAGTCTTCATCAAGCCAGAATGGGAAAAAACCAAACAAAATGAATAAAATCAAAAAAGTGAACAAAGAACCTACAAAAATGCCAAAAATAGTCAAGAAAAAGAACAAAGATTGACAAAAATGAACACGACGCTCAAAAGAATGGACAAAATATGAACATAAATGTCAGTAATTATGAAAAGTAGGGGGTTTACAGACCCGAAAGTTACACATCAATTGAATGAACAAACTCAAAAACCTGCAGTGTCCTTAACTGGAGGTGTTTACTGCAGGCACTGATGAAAAAATATAATGGCACAGTGTCATTTTTTTTTTTTGCCAAAGCACGCAATCCTGCTAAATGGTGCCGTAGGTGCAGTAAAGTAAACCTTGTTGATTATTTGCACATACAGTAGTGTTTACCCTCAGTCTGCTGCCTGTGTCATGCTGTGCTGCACACACTGAAATGCACAGAAAACAACCTTGGCTGAACAATACGGTGTAATGTGCCTCTTTGGCCACTAGGTGGAGGTAGCGATAAGCAGGAAAAGCCAGAACCCACGTGTCTGAAATCATCTCGAGTGTTTGTTGGATTTATCGCAGATCTGTTTGGGTAATTTTCCATTTTGTTTGCTTCGAGGGTTGTAGTTTTCACTGCAAACAAATTCACATTTTTTAAAAATACATCCAGTATGTATGAGTTGTAGACACAGATGTGTTAATTCTAAGGAGGGACCAAAGAAAATGAGCAAAAGAATTAATGAAAATGAACAAAATATTCCACATAATGACGATATATATGCATACAAAATTATGATAATGAGCAAAAATTAACAGAATCAGCCAAAAATGCAAGAATGAACAAAAATTTACAGAAAAGAACAAAATCATCTAAAAATAAACAAAAATGGGAATAAAATATAACCTTGGCAGAAAAAAGCAAAAATGGACAAAATAAAACAATGAGAAGAATAAAAAAAAAGAAAGAAAAATGAATAAAATATGAATAATCCATAAAAAGGTAAATAAGAGAGAGTACATTTACAACAAAGACTTTGTGCATGACTTTGCTGATTTTATGGCTGGAATTATGCCTAATTATGACCATATTCTTGTTGTTGGTGATTTTAATATTCATGTATGTCGCCCTGGTAAGCCGCTGGTGAAGGACTTTTTATCCATTATTGACTCTTTTAACTTGGTTCAGTCCGTGTCTGGTCCC
>JAQQAE010015391.1:0-12064 GCA_029823295.1 Pseudamia nigra
CACTGCCCCCACAGGCTTGTACAGTAGGCACTAGGCATGATGGGTGCATCATTTCATCTGCCTGTCTTCTTACCCTGTTGCACCCATCACTCTGGAACAGGGTAAATCTGGACCTTCTTCCATTGCTCCAGAGTCCAATCTTTATGCTCCCTAGCAAATTGAAGCCTTTTTTTCTGGTTAGTCTCACTGATTAGTGGTTTTCGTGAGGCGACACAGCAGTTTAGTCCCAATCCCTTGAGTTCCCTTCACATTGTGCTTGTGGAAATGCTCTTACTGTATTTGCTTAGTTAAATCCAGGTGGCGACTTTTTTTTGGCATGCAGTGTATCTACATCCTGTGTCTGAATCAATGTACAAGAAACCTGCAATGTTGTTCACCGCTACGTATGAAAGAGGTGGCGCTACTGCCTATTTCAATACAAGAAGCATAGTGCAAAGTGTCTGAACCAGTGGGCAGTTCAGTGATTCCAATGCGGAAGTAACTAAATTGTAATCACGCTGCTTGGCCACTGGGGAACCGTTCATCCGGCTCCCAGAAGCCTTTTTCCATAAAGGTACATGTGACTCCTATCTGAAAATACTAAGCAAATAATTTTCGTCATGAGTCATTATGGTCTCAAACATTTTATTTGGACTCTCTAATAAGTAATGTGGTGGTCCATCTTTAACTTTTGCTCCATTATTAAGATATCACAGCAAATAATCCAACAAATCACTACCATGCTGGGGTTTGATTGACATGTTGCTATGGTAACAGCTTGCTAGTGAAGTCGGACCAATTCTCACCTTCATATCTACTATTTATTCAATATGGAAATAGTTTTACCTGAGATACAGTTGACTGCAGCTGTGGGTGAGTGTTTACACTAACAACACCATAATATGACTTCGTTCGACACTGCTTGGTGAAGTTTTACCACATCAGTAAGCTAGCGGCTAATATTAGCTTTCCTATGAGCCCCCTGGCCTGAATGTTCAGTTAGCCCCGCTGCCATTCATCCAAATATGGTTACATCCTGTTTTTGGCTCCACAATGGCAGCCAGGAAGTGACAACCTGATTGGCCTCAAAACGACCCTTCAGAAATTAATGGATGACATCACAGTCACTTTGTCCACTAATATATACAGTCTATGGTCTTAACTGATTTCCCTAAAACCTGCCATGTTAATTGACCACAATGGAATATTCATCCTGTCAACTTTTGGTTGCACTTACAAGCTGCTAGAAAAGACTTTGAAAAATCACTCAAAATTGCTTGATTAGGTGGTTGTCTTTTTTTAGGGGATACATTGAGATTGCAGGCCATCAAACAGTCTCTACAGTTTGAACATGGAGCAGAGCGCTGAGCACTCAAACATTAAAAAAGGTTCATGTATGAACTTGTAGTGCAATCTTATAGCTGCATTTTTTTCTACTGGGTCAAAACAAATAAAAATAGAAGAGACACACAGACGGAGCCAGAAAGTGAGCAAACTAGAAGCAGCAGGACGCAGAGACACAGTGAGATGGAGGTGAAAAGATAGAGACAGAGGCAGACGGGCAGATGGAGAGAAAAGCGAGCAAACACAGAGCTGAGCGGCGGATGGATGCTGTGATAGCGGTGAAACTGAGCAGGACAGGAGTTGTTTTGAGCTGCTTGTTTGGACAGATGGCTGTCTGTGTGCTAATTACAGGCTGAGTGCTTGACACTGTGAGCACAGTCAAAGAGGAAACTCGCTTTATTTGTTCAGCTTCACCCACACATAGGTGCACATGAAAAAAAAAGAGACACTTGCACACACACACAACACTGATGAAAACAGTTTGCTCATGCCACAAAAGGCAGAGACAAACAGACACAGAGGCACACGTTTCTACACAAAAAAAGACCTACATGTGTGCACACTTATCAAAAACGAACAAAGCAAAAGTCACATTTGGCACAAAAGTGGGAGGACAATCATAACACATCACCTCCTCTTGTATTATTTAGCCTGAAATGTTTTCTCTCGTTTAAGCAAAAGCATATTGCCTGGACTGCTCTGTTCTGTTCTGATGTTAATACAGCACTGGTGGGTAGAGTTCACAGAAACAGTAATCAAGTAAACGCAGTGCTACTTTTAATTAGGATTCAAGTTGAAGACCTCATATAAGTACCTGGGGAATAGTTAAGCAGTATCATTAAAAATACTCAAGTTGTAGTTATAGTACAACCTGGAATTTATTGCAGACTGACAGATAGTGTTTGGAAAGTGTCTTTATCCTACAAGTAATGTTGCAGCCTCTAAAGGCCCATTTATGCTCCCTTTACGTGCGCAAATGTTGTCAAACATTGCTGGCCTTCATACTCCAATGCTTACTTTATGTCGGCGTGGATGTACACAATACATCCACTAGCGGGCAGTGCCGAGTTCAGACTGCTTTGTCCTCTTGTGTGGCGTTACATTGGATTTCTCTCTGATAATACTCAAACATTTAATTTAGACTCTCTAATAAGTGAACTGGTCCATTTTTAACTTTTTGCTACATTATTAAAATATTACAGCAAATAAATCTAACAAACCATTTCCATGCTGGGGTTCAATTACATGTTGCTATGGTAACTAGTCTAACCGGTGGGGTCGGACCGAGTCAGATCTTCATATCTTCTGTTTATTCAATATGTTCATAGTTTTACCTAAGATATAGTCGACTGCAGTTGTGGGTGTTTACACTAACAACACTGTAATATGACTTCAACACTGCTTGGTGAAGTTTTAGCACATCTGTAGGCTAGTGGTTAGTTAGCTTTCCCTACACTCCGGCTGCACTGCTGCCATTCGTCCAAGTATGGTTTCATCCTGTTTTTGGCTCCAAGATGTCGTCTAGGATGACACTAATACGGTATATATAGTGTATGGCACAGTCTCTCCTCTAACAGTTGAGCCAGTTCTGTAAATCTTTGGGTGTTTATGGTGTGTTCAGTTCCTGTTCTGCTTCTGCTTCTGACACACAGGCTATACTGCACAACACTGCCCCCATGACTTCCAGTGGTACTGCTCCATTTTCTGCTTTGAGGTACACATCCATAAGCTCCTTTAAAACGTTACCAAACTTGGTACGTGAAGTATAAAAAGATTTATTTTTAGTTGTTTTTTAGAAGAGATCAATGAGTCCACACATCTCAAGCTCAAAGGGGAAAGAGTGCCATAGTTTAGGGGCCACAGCTGCAAACGGTTTGTCACCTTTAATTTTCAGCCTCATCTGCAGCACAGCTTGCAGACCCTGATCAGACGATCTCAGGATCCTGCTGGTGGTAAACGGATGTAAAAGCTCACGAATGTAGGATTGGGCTCGTCCAGGTAGGGCTCTGAAAGTCAGAACCAGGATCTTAAACTGGACCCTGAATGGATGGAGAGCCAGTGCAAAGAAATTAAAAGTAGGGTGACATGCACATTTACAAGACTTTGTCAGAAGCGTTGCAGCAGCATTCTGGACAAGCCGCAGAAAATCTATGAAGGTTTTACTGAGACAGGTGAACAACAAGTTACAAAAATCCAGTCGTGAAGAAAAATGCATGAAAAACAATCTGAAATTCAGACCATGGCACAATACAACTCAACGTGGCAATATTTCATAGATGATAAAAACAAGGATGCACAAGAGATTTAACATGAGTGTCCAGGGTGAAGACAGTATCAAAAGTCACACCAAGGTTCCTGATAGAAAATTTAGCAAAGCAGCCAGGGAACCAAGATTATCCATTACCTCTGGGACAAATCTGTTAGGGCCGCATAAACGAACTTCTATTTTCTCATTATTGAGTTGGAGGAAACTGTATGCCATCCAACTTTTAACAGATTCCAAACACCTATGCAGGGTTTGCAGTGTAGAGACATCCTGAGGCTTAAAAGACATGTAAAGGTGCATGTCATCCGCATAGCAGAGATAAGACAAGTCCTTAAATGTGCTCAGAATGTGCTGAAGTGGAAGCAGATATAACAAAAGCAACAGTGGACCTAAAACAGAGCCTTGTGGAACACCACAGGAAAGGGAAGTGCAAGAGGACCCAAAGTGAGAAGTGACAATAGAAAAAGATTGATTGGACAGCTACGAAGAGGTGTTCATCCAAATGTAACTGAGTAGAACAACCAGAGTAGAATTTATTCTGCAAAATAATTATGCTCACAGCTACTTTTGAAAAAAGACATGAATGTACTACCCACTTCTGAAATACAGATTATGCCGGTTTTGTTCAGATCTTGTATTAACATCTGTCCTTCTGATCAAACCCAATCACATGCATACAGATCTAATGCAAGATCTGAACAACCCAGGAGTGAATTTCAGGAAATATTCCTATCCATCCAGCTAGGACATATTCAAAGGTGGTCTAGGATGGGTGGTGTTGGGTGGTGCACCTATTCTGTGATGCATCAAGGACTACCTACTGCACTGACATGATATGCAAAGTGCATCAACACTCTCTTATTGAAGACATCTGAATTATTTTTTTTTTAAGTGTGAGTTTTTGCCTATGCACACCACTAACTTCCATCAGGAAATAGAATGTATACACTATCATGTAAGAGAGCCACAAAAAGTCCAAGGCTTCCGAGACCAGCTGAGAGACATGGTCCCACCAGCGTGTCCTGTGTCTTCCCTAGGGCCTCCTCTGAGTGGGACATGCCTGGAACAGCTTACCTGGGAGGCTTCCAACAGGCATCTGAACTAGATGCCCAAGCCACCTCATCTGGCTCCTCTCGATGTATGTCCAGGATACTGGTTCCAGAGCCCAAGCTGTGCAGCAAAGAGAGCCTGACTATATAGCACAGCTTGGGCTCCCCACCTCGTGCACCAGCTCAGGCTCCTTCCCCACCAGAGAGGTAACATTCCATGTCTCCAGAGCCAGCTTCTGCAACTGAGAATCAGTCCGCCAGGACCCCCGCCTTCACCTCCCACTTATGTCACACCTGATCCCCATGGCCCCTCCAACGAGTGGTGAGTCCATGAGAGGGAGGACCCATGTTGCCTCTTCAGGCCATGCTTGGCTGGGCCTCTTGGGCATTGGATTGGCCACCACTCACTTGTCGACAAACCCCACCCCCAGGCCTGGCACAAGGAGGGGCCTGAAATCTCATGTCTGGGCAAGGGCACACTAAATGCAATGTTTGTCTTTATCCTGAGGGTTTTTTCGGCAATGGTGGAGCTGGTTAATTTGCATATCACATGTGAAAAGTCAGATCCAATCAGACAGGGCTTAAGGGTGCCTTGTCCCACCCTGAGGTTCAACCATTACATTAACATCTGTCTTAATCTCCAGCTGTTCAGACCTGGTGTTACAGATCCAGTGTTTAGCATCTTCACTTTGGTTGGATCTGCTTTCCTACTAGATATATCAAATAAGTAACTCTAGAGTCTAAAACAAAGTACAGACATTTATTTCATGTGGATCAGACCAGAGATGGTCTTCAGTGTTACTTTGTAAATGAAACACTGTTCTACTTACTGATGCAAAGTTGAACAGCTTGCTGTGACATTACAACCAACGTTCCGTCTGGGCTGTACGTGTGCACAATAGCTGCTCCCACTTTCTCTGCGCACAACAAATCTATGCTGTGCATAAAATAAAATCCAAACAGAACTGTAAATAAAATAAATGCATAACAATCTATTCTGCACCATTTTGCAATGTAATTCAGTGAGTGACAAGTGGCGACAAGTAGTAACTACAGATAAAACAATGACTAACACTGTTCAGCCAATGATATGATGCGGTTCACACGTATTTACTTACACAGCCAATCAATATCATTGACAGCACTGTATGTGTATCTGCCTCATATGTGCTGGTGATTTTCAGGTTAGCTAACTAACAGTGTGGTGGAGTTAAGAGATGCGAATGCTGCTAATCCCTTATTATGGGGAAATGAACTGGCAGTGGCACATCCACTCACCAAGCCAAAGTTCTCTTCCAGCTTTCAGAGAGTGTGGATGCATTTCTACCTGCTCCCATCCCAGTTACCCTGCTTACTATGTCTTGTCTGTGTGTTTTGCTCATTCTCTGTCAAAGTCTCTCCCTAAACCCAAAGCAACATGGAATTGACCAGCTGGACCTCAATGAAATTGACATGCAGGAGGATGGGTCAAGTGGAACCTGTGGGTCCTCAAAAGACAGCGGCTGCTGGACATGTGAGGATCCGTGGACGTATGGGGACTTGTGTGTTTTTGAGACGCTGTCCACTGAGGATGTGATGGACATTCATCTATTCAGAACCACAATAACAGGATTTCTGCTGATTGGCTTGGGTGTTTCCTGGTGTATTGATAAAGAAGATGGAGAGAGCTGTTCAAGCCCAGAAAAGCTTTGTCTCCAAATCAAGCAGGTGGGAAGAGCACTGGCAGCACAACATGGATGATTTCTGAGTTAAATCAAAGAGTAGTTTACAACACAGGAGTGCTGGGGTCTCTTCATAGGATGGACTTTTGAGGTCTGGTACCAAAAAATATAAAATTGGAGTTTACTGAGGGTTGTGTCAGGAAGGGCATCCGACGTAAAAACCTATGCCAGATCAAACATGCGAATCATTGGTATTTCGCTGTGGCGACCCCTGAGGGGAGCAGCTGAAAGGAAAACAAACAAACAAACTGAGGAGTTAAATTCTTTTCTGCCTCTGAGAGTGTGACTGTCTTGTCTTGCTTTTGTTTCAGCTCCCTCTGATGGCCTTGAATCAGGCTGTGCGTAGCCACTCCCCATGGAGGAGACACTGCTTGGAGAATGGGCTCCACTTTTCACCCTTCCCCCCGCCTTTCACCAACGCTTTGAAAAGAGGTTGGGCTGAACTTTCTAATGGACATGTGCCACCATGGTAACTATCATGGAACTTAACACCTGGACAATATGCACTCAGAAAGGATTCTTAACTTCCTGTCACAACTGACACAATGCATCCATTGATCATATGCACACTTACAAACACACCCCAACTCTCTCTCTGATACCTTGCTTTGTCAATGTAATGTGTGTGTAACTTGTCTGCTAATTGTGCATATGAGGGTTTTTTCTACGTGACCATAATTTTGCTTCCTACGGAGCCTAACTCTGGAAACTGTGCTTTTTTTTACTCTCCTTCCCTATTGCACCCCCCCCCCCAACTGCAAGGCGCGAGCTCAGTTTGCTGCCGTTTGTGAATTTACCCTTTTTGTTGGATCAATAAATTATCAATCAATCAATCAAAACAGTTATAGGTCATGACTGATGAGAAAATACAGCTGTCATGAAAGTTAAATGTGGCTGCTCTAAAATATAAAACATGTTCTGGACCATTTAATATTTTTTGCTTAATACATAAATCCATGCTTGTTCACCGTTCAGATGTCTTCAGTATTATTGTACAATGTTGAAAAAACACTAATGGAAAAGTTGTATCGACACTTTTGACTGGCAGTGTGCATTAGATGTCATCACTAACAAAAGAACAAATCCACATCACAGTTGACCTGATCCTTCCACACCATCATAAAACTTCAACGCCAACATTTTGTGTCAAATCCTTCGTTCTGCACGTTCAACCCAGATATCAGCACATGCCTAAACCAACATGAATACTCCCAGTTCCCAGAGAACACGTCTAACATGGGCAATTTCCTGTTGAAATTTGTTGAAGGGGCAGCTCTGAACAATATTCCGAGCTGACTCTCTGGAGTTCAAATGGAAAATCACTACTGGGAGTGCTACTAAGCAACTAAAATGTCTACTGAGAAAAATAACCCAGATGATATTGTCCTGGTTATTTTGTACTGTGCTTGGAGATGACATACAATAAATCCTGCAATGTTAACTGGGGATAGAGTTTGAAATGTGTATTTTGCTTCCATTTTAGCAGAATAAGAACTAAAAATGTAAAGTTGGCATTCACAAAATGAACTCAAAATAAATAAAATGAAAAAGATAAGCAATAAATCATACATTCAGAGACTAAAAGTGCATTTTCCTCTTGATGTTTTGATATGATATTTTATGTCACTTTTATGCTTTTTATGCTGTTTTTGTCTTGTTGTATCTTCTACATAATTTCATCTTGTTAGATCTTTTATGTTTTTACCATTTCATCATTATTATGGTCAAGTTTTGTCCTATGCACCTTTTTTCATCTTCTTGAGTCCTCTACATCATCCTCATCTTGTATTGTCAAAATAAGCAGTATATCACAAAATCAAAGGAAAAAAGTGCATTTTTGTCTTCTTACTTTTTGCCTCACAGTGTTGTTGCCTTTGTTTCAGCTATTTGTGCTTTTACATTGTCATTTTGCACCATTTTCATCTGATTTCACCTTATACAAGTTTAAAATGACAAATAAACATCTGTTTCCTTAATTTTTCACTCAGGAAAAGGAATTTTGAACATTTCTGGCCTTTCTATTCTTCCAATTCACTGCTACTAGAGCAGGAAACAGATTTGGCAAAATTTCAGGCAAAAAGTGTGCATTAATCCTTTAATTTAGGTTTCATGAGTGCAAAATGTCTGAATCAATAGCTCATTAAAACTGGTGGAAATTGATGCCAGTTGACAAAAAACCCCAAGCTTCAATTTCTGTTCTCTGCATTAGCTGGAGATGATCTTTACGTTTACTTCTGTGCTTTTATTGACCCCTTGACAGCAAAGCAACGTTAATCATTTTTGAGCACTGGCCCCTAGTGCTATGGAACACAGTAGCAAAAGAAAAAAGATTGCGATTGAATGCAGCTGGAAGGAAGTTTGCTGCCATCCCAGGATGGAAAGAATTTGGGGAGTGGAGACAGAACCATTAATGTGAAGACTGCTCCGCAGTGACACCAGATGCGCTACAGATATCAACTACAGTGAGCACAAACAGAGGCAAATTATCACAAATATACAGCATAAACCTTAAGCCACATACATGTAGACAGATAATAAAAGATAACAAATAAATAATAACAAGAGGTCGAATAGTACGCTGAACACAGTGAAAATGCCATTTCTACAAAAACCTGTGTAAATTAATAAAATGTCACTAGTGTTAACGACAGCTCATAATGTCGACCATAAAAGATGTAACAATCCTTTTTGGCACCTTTACTGTCTCGTGTCCTCTATAATAATCATGAAAGTCACACAACAACAAATACCCAACTGAGATCGTTTCACTGTACTGTATGTCATACAGAAGTGACATTGCAACAAAAACTGGAATTATGTACTAAACAATGAAGTGTGCAACAAACCAGAACATGTTTACTGTATATTCAAGATTGTTCAACATAGCCACATTTAGCTTTGATTACAGCTTTGCAACATCATGGCATTCTCTAAGGAGACTCATTAGGTAGTCACCTGTATGGTTTTCAAATCACAGGTGAGTTAATCTGTGCCATTTCTTGCTTTTTTAATGGGCTTTAGACCCTTGGTTGTTTTGTGTCCCATGCAGAAGAATGGTGGGTACAGAGCCAAAAGCTCTGTTAGTGCTACTACAAATGTTGTACAAATCCATATTATGGCAAGAAACAATAAGTTAAGTAAAGAGAAAAAAAACTGTTCATCAGTTACTTTAAGAAATGAGGGTTCATCCATTTGAAAAATCTCCTGACTCTTTGAAGGTGTCCTCAAGTCCAGTTGCCAAAACCATCAAATGCTATGACGAAACTGGCTCTGATTGAGGAGCATCAGAGGCAGGGAAGACAAGAACTATCTTTACTGTACAGGATAAGTATGAATTACTAGCTTCAGAAAGTGACAATCTACAGTACAGTGGTGATGGTTCTTCATAACTTTTGATACCATCCTTCCTCTGCACAAAACAACTGTTATTCTAAAGCACATTAAAGAGGCATGAAGTGACACTAATTAACTCTTGGCAGAGCACACGTGTTATCTGAAAACCCTTTCAAAGTACAGCATGGGCCAAGGTCGAACATATTAAATTTGGAACAAATTCATGAAAAGGGGCAAAAACTCAAAATTGTTATCACTTACTAACACTAAGTGGGGTGTTTGATTGAATTACACTGCAAGGCCTTGGCGGAGTTATGTGCTAATGCCTGCAGTCCTGTAATTGAATCACACCGTATCCAACCCCTTTTAATGAATGAGTTTGTCCTTGGTTCATGCCCTACCCTTCCATGAAGCTTCAGTGCAGTCGTTTAGTGGGATTCTGCTGACAGACAAACAAACCAACAAAACATTAGGGGACTGTGGGGATCTTGGCAGAGGTATGCGATCTACACAGTGCCCTTGTAGTGTTTTTATATTCCTGAATAAGCGTTTTCACACCAAACAGTTCTGAGAAGCTCCCACAAAAACAGCGTGCCACCGAGGGCTTTTCTTCTGTTTGCGACTCCATGGCTAATAGAGGATTACATTAGATTACATTACCACCTTGGCGAAGGTAATAAATACAGTCAGCCACACGTGTGGACACAGGCGCTAATAGACAAGAAGCTCCAATACACAGACATGTTTACAGGCAACCACACATGCACACAGACACTCACACAGAGATGATGTGCCTATTTAGGTCAGTGTAAATGTGGGCTGGGTGGATGTCTGACTGACTAGTAAATAAGCTGGATGGGAAGTAAATAAAGGAGACAAACTCAGACAGCAGGCACCCATGCACAGAGATACAATGTAAATACACACACAAAGCTCAGACAAGACTGCACAGCAACACACACATAGACACACAATTTTGCTTCATAAACCTGAAACATTACGAAATAAACATTTGCATACCAACACATACACACACACACACACACACTGAGGATGAAATTAGGCAGAGATGGATGACTCACTGTGTCTTTCTGACTTAGTGTGTTCCTGTACCACACACACATACAAACCTTGTAATTATAATGAGTGAATATGAATGCACATATGCACACATTTACACACATATGCATGCAATTATCATGTCGTAAATCATGTAATTATATGAATCTGACATAAATACACACATGCACACACACCTACAGTCACAGACAGATGTACTTACATGCAAATTATCCTGTCATACATCTTGCAATTATACTGTAATAATATGGATGCACATTGTGCACACATTTAGCATGAACCCAGGTCCTGACCAGTGGCCTTCGTCATGGAGAAATGTGTCTAATGCAGTTCTGCCAATGTGCTGTTATCTGGTGTCAGAGTTGGAAGATGGGCTCAGTCTTTATGTAGTTACATTTACTATTGTCTACACCACTGAAAAATGACACACCGGTGATTTTATCAGTCTGAATTCATGTGTAGTCAGGATGCTGAGGCAATGTCTTTGACGTTTAATATGGAAAAGGTGGTAATAGTACAATGATGAGGAAAAGGTTTAAATTGTGTTTAGGGTGGCATTACCACTTCCAGATATACCTGACACTATCAAATAGGCACCAACTCATACAACCTCTTCAATAATAGTGACTACACCTTGCACACAATATTACAGTCCCCCCATTTCAAAAAATAAAATTCCAAACACACTGTTTAGATGCCTAACTAAAATGAATCTTACACTAATATTCCTTTCCATGCAGCTGTTCAGACCTTGAATTTAACAAGGCTTTTCAAAGTTTTCCACTGCTGACAGATGTTCCTGTGTAAACTCCGTACAGAAAAAGTCAACTTTTAGATGTTTGTTCATATCTAAAACCCTGCTGATAACCTGACTATTATAATATTTTGAAATAGGTGCATTTTCTCTCTTATCAGAAATGTGGAAGTTTCTTTGGAGCATCTGTCATCCTATTTCCAAAGAGGATTGACTGTAACACAGCTGACCTGAACATATTAATGAGATGCATTTTCTGAATATGCTATATACATGTCTAAACCTTCCAAAAATTGGAATAATACCACATATCCAACATGTATCATTAAAGAAAAACACTACATTCAGAAAAGGACCTACAGTAATTCAGAATATCCAACTGTTTACATGACATACAGACGTGGATAAAATTGTTGGTACCCCTCTGTAAATGACCCACAATGGTCACAGAAATAATTTGAATCTGACAAAAGTAATAATAAATAAAACATTTTATGAAAATTAACCAATGAAAATCAGACATTGCTTTTGAATTGTA
>JAQQAE010015392.1:0-12064 GCA_029823295.1 Pseudamia nigra
CCAGGAAGCTTCTTCAGAACTGAAGAAGCTTCCTGGATAGGTAGCGAAACATTTTCAAACCAAATTTCCAGTCCAGTCAACAGAAGGAAAACCACACGCCTTGTATACCATGACATGGATGACTGAGACTCTTCACAGACAAGCTGGTCATATACAGTAGGTTCTATATTCTTCCACATTTTATCAAAGCCTTTAACATTTCTCCATCCATTGCTTCATACATATTGGTGTTTGATTGCAATTTCCATCTAATACAGAGATTCTGTTTCTTTCCTGCTTTAATTGAGTGTGCGTGTGTTGTTGTGTTATACATCAACACGGACACACTCATTTCTTTGATCTGTCTCCAATGCACTTACTGTATTTGCATTTACTGTTTTCAGTAAAATCTCACCACCTAATTGAACAGTAAGACTAAACTTGTCTCTCTCACCATTGCTGCTGAGACACCGGACCTGTGCGCTCTGAGTACCGGGGCCGCATTCTTTGTCGTCGTCGGGAACACACACATCCAGTCCAAGCAGCTGCCAGTTGTAACAAGTGGGCTCATCACATGGTACTGCTTCCACCAGGTGTGGGCAGTTTTCCGGCCCCCCTGTTGGCTCGTTGGTGATCTGACGCTTCCTCAGTTTGAAACCTGCAGCACAGCAAAGACGACTTCAAGGCTTACCATGCTGTGTTGTAAACTTGGGGAGAATGTATCAAAAAGCACCTTTGGCATATATATCCAAAAATGACATATTTGTACATTTTCCGGTCTGTGTTGAGATTTCCATGGTAGGCTTTCGTTATGGTTGATTGATTGAGGCAGCTAATTAATACTAATATGAATAAATTTCATAGAAGCCGCTGCTTTCCTTTTACACTTAATTCCTCCAGTTGGAAACTACATCCTGCCTATTTCTGTTACAGTGAAGGCTCTTATTTTCATCAAAGGAGCCAATTGACAGAAATGCGATAAATAAGTGAAGCCAGGCAGAAGCTTCAAATGCTCACTTAGAGATTCATCATATACTTAAATTGATGATTGATGATGACATTATGATTTATTTAGTGATATTTGAGTTATACAGAAAGGTTATGCACTGTAAATATGACCCTAATATGTCAGCTGAGATTAGACCTGCTGTGTGGGTAATTTTAAACTAACATGGTGTTTACACAGTGAGCTCATTCAGCATTTCACCTTCAAAAGGCTACATACATTGTTTAATGGTGCACAGGCGGTGTTTACTGCACCATAAAGACCGGGCTACAAATCTTTCATAACCACACACTGTACTCTTTGTTTTTCTCACCACAGTACAACATGTCGCTACTAAATTATTAACAGATGTTGCATGTGTTAATTATGATTTTTACCATATTCATTTGAAGACACTTTGATAATTACTGAGAAGAAAAGAAAGAGCAGTGGCTGTTCAGTGGACTGATTAACAATTTATTATGAACACATTTCAGTATATTCAAATGAAAATGGCTTCATGCAGAAGCCAAGAAATGGTCAACTAAAATGCTCAAAATTAATTTTTCTTTTTAACTTTGAATACATCGTGACAATATTGTAATGTATGTTAGTTAATTATTATTAATAATAATAATAATTAATAAAACTCTTGCACACATCGGGGAATATTTTTGTATTAATAAACTTGCGTAATTGTAAATAAACAATATTTACTATTACAGTACATTTTAATACATTTATATGTACATGTTACAGCTTCCAGATTGTTTAAGCATTAGTTTAAAGATAAAACTGTTTATACTGACTATTGTGCATTATTTATACTATATATGTATACTATGTGCCAATAACAGCATCACCAGTCATGTTTGTTTTTTCATTTGCTATGAAACAAAGATTTATAAGAAATATGTAAATAGGTAATATATTCTGCCTTAGAACATTAAGAGTTTTAGTTTATAATCGTATTACAACATATTTACGGAGTTTTTTCAGTTTTTTTCTTGTTTTATTAAGATTAGTACATCCTTGAATTTCACTCACTGCCAAGCAAGAACATTGCCTTGAGTTTAATAAATCTTTCATTTAACATACTTACGTAGTGCTTTTATACTTTGTTTTCTCTTTATTACAAGTGCCATATAATAATGCAATTCCAATCTGTACAACTGTTTCTTGATAAATGGCTGAAATCAGATACAAATAGCAAACTCTTCAGATACATGAACTGACAAAGTGTGACTGGTGGTCAACTCATCATAATCACCTCATGTTAAAATGATCCATGAAGTATCTTTAAGCAGTACTATTATGTATACTCACATATAATATCTCCATACCTTTCTTTGCAGCCTGGTCATCACAGTTCTCAAAGGTGCAGGGGCCCCAGGCCCCCCATGGTGACACTTGGCAGTCAATGGGACAGGGGATTTGACACAGTTGCGAGCTGTTGGGGATCGGACCCTCACACAGCTTGTTGTCTACAGGGGGGGAAGCTGAACAAGCAAACAAGGGAGAACAATTTCAAATGATGTTGAGATCAAATTAGGTTGATTCACTCTGATTCTGTTATGTTTCCTTATTTGAGCAATATTTAACCAAATTCAAATTTACAGGCACAAAGTAACAAAAGACACAGAAACATGAACTCCTGTGTTTGCTTTTATTTACTTTTATTCCTGGCGAGAGAGAGAGAGAGAGAGAGAGAGAGAGAGAGTAATGTGACAGAAAAACACTAAACATTTCTGTGAAAGAGACACCCTTCTCCCTTTGTTTAGTTTATTGCCTCCATGTTAGCATGTCAGAATGATAAATTAGCAGTGATTATCTCATGCAGCGCCTTGCTAGCAACATAAAATGCAGTGGAGCCATGCCCACTAAGTCTCAACAGGGATGAGGAAAGGGATGCAAGAATATAACAGCAAAGGTGTAAAACAGTGACAGTGTCTTGGCTCATGTTTATTCTATGAGATTTAATTTGGCATCTACAGTCCCTGCTTCTGCCATGTTGGATTTAGAAACTCCTTTTCCATGATACAACTAGGGAGTGTACTGGTGAACGCTTGTGAGAACTCCCACTGGGGAATTTTGTCAAGATAACATGGAGAGATGATATCACCAAGCATAGCACAGCTCTGGAACAACTGTGCAGAATACATTTCCACATCTGCTCAAATGCAGAACGATAGAAAAATGTGATGCATTGCATTCTTCAAGGTGTGTGGTTTATGCATTTATGCATGTACATTACATATGTCAGTGTCAGAGGAGTGTTACTGTATCTTTAAATTGTGTGCACAGTTCACTTCAGATCATCTCTGTGTCTTTCCTTGGTGGAAAAGGTCAGTAAGGCTCTGACAGTAACCGTCAGATGGTATGAGCATTAAACAAAGAAGTCCACCTCAGTGCTTCAGGGTTGTGTTTGGTGATAGGAGTGATTCCTGCTCAACCAGTAGACAGGTTCACTGTAGGTGTCTGCACACTCACGATGACACCCCTGACTCATTCACTTAAAAGTGGGAAAATATGCTGCTCGCAAATGTAAACTTTTCACAGAAAATGTATTTTATTCAATTAATGTGATGTGATTGATAACTGTAATTACCAGTTACTGTTCAGATTCCATCAGACATGACTCAGCTGCTCTACTCGGCAACTCAAAACAGAGACTTACAAATTGAACTGGATTCAAAATGTTTCCTTCCACTGACTGCCTTGGTCTGTTTTAAACCTTACCCTTGTGTACTGTAACATCACAATAACAGGATTTGTCTGACTTGTTAGTAAAATCCCTTCACTCTTGTCAGCTGTGTCTATGTGCAGTCTGTGTCTGGTCTTCACAGATTCTGTTGGTGATTACTGACATAAACAGGGTGCATCTGTATTCATAATTTTGCCCATTATTAGTAGATCAGCTGTAGATGAGTCCGCTCCCATCTGTGCCTTTTCTGGACTGTGATCTCATACTATTTTGCAGTGTTTAGTAAATCTTAACATGGTGATGCTTTTCACCAGTGTCTGTCTGGTACTACATTAATATGACAAGTTTTCTGGTTAGGTTTAGACACTGACAAACAACACTTGGTTAGAGTTTAGTGAACCATACCACTAAACTCTGGGATATAGGTTAAAAGTGTAATTTTACTTACTATATAATAACCATAATTTAAAAATCATTGCATTTTTGTCAGCTTATAACGAGTTATTTATACCTACAATATATGTAGAGTATATTGTTCAGGAAGACACAATGTTGGTCCCTGCCATATTTTCTATAGTAGCTCAAAATGGACAAACAGAACACTGCTCCACATGCCTACGTGTTTGAACATACAGATGGCTAAAGAAGAAGCCATACTGTGGATGGAAGTTTGACATGACAGATAACATGGACTTATCATCAATCACAAAAAAAAGCAATTGTTCATAAGGCTTCAACATCAACGAATCAAAAATGAGATTAAGTTAAGCAATGGCACTAGTGTTGCAGTTCCAGAGAAAGACTAAGGACAAATGTTTAGAGGGATTCCGAAGCTGACACTTTTCTACTGGTCAAAATAAGTCAGACTGATTAACACTGCTGGACAAGGACATTTCTTCTGCTGGACACAGGGTCTAGCTTATGTATGGAAAGAGAGGGATGGGTTACACACTTGAATTTTGTGCACACAGTGCTGTTCAAGCTCAGCCCCTGCTCTCCACTGCGTGACAGGGTTCCAGAGGGTAAGGTAGTCAAAACAGATCCGTTTGTTTAGTGAATTCGAGTGGAATCACTTTCACTGAGAAAAATGAAGACAATAGAGGGGAGGGTCTCTGTAGCAGAATCCACCACAGTGCACTGAGGAAGGCACAGCAGTGATGAGTGAGAATGATGACTAATACATGGATCTATATACTTAGATATTTTATATTTTATATATAAATAAATATATATATATTTTAGAGGAAAAAAGTTGCATACTTCGCCTTTAACTTTTACAAAAGCAGCCCACAACAATGAGATAATGTGTTAGACTGTGTATATGTATTAACTAATACTAAAATCAGATTTTTTTTTCTTATCCCAAATCAACTTGGGTTGACTGCACCAAAAGTGTGGCGTAGTGGAGGAACAAAAAAATGTGCAATAATGAGTTAATAATAAAGATGACATTATTGTGACTATAAGTGTCCTTGATGTGCAGAATCATTCAGTGACATAATACCGTATTTTGAACATATATATACAATTCCTTAATACTGTTCTAAGTGGTGTGAGGCCCTCTGGTTTTCTGCAATCCAACTATTCCTACAAGACATGTACGAACTTAAATTCTCACACAGTCACTAAAGCTGCATCATATAATTCCCTGTGTAG
Source organism: Pseudamia nigra (assembly GCA_029823295.1). Taxonomy (NCBI): domain Eukaryota; kingdom Metazoa; phylum Chordata; class Actinopteri; order Kurtiformes; family Apogonidae; genus Pseudamia; species Pseudamia nigra. Next base: position 5,325 of record JAQQAE010015392.1, read on the forward strand.
TACTGCAGGAGAGAAGTGGGGCTTTCAAAATGCAAAATGTCTAATTCCTCTTACAAATACACTGAAAGTCAAATACTGAGTTTGCAGACACTATTAACCTTCTTCTTACTAGAAAACTACACTGGCTTCAATCTTAAAACATCAGTCCATTTGTAAAGGGCAAAGTGAGAAGCAACATAGTACTGGCCTAAGTGTGATAAAATAACCCCCACCCCCCTTTATGTTCTGCTTCCCTATTAGTCTACTTCATAGTGCTCTCAAGCGACTTCATTTTTCTTTTGTACTGAACTGACAGCGGTAAAAAATCCCTCCTGTGAGTGTGGCTTACTGTCTGCAGCAGTAGAAAAACAGCTCATGTCTCACTAGTCTTATTCTGTTTGTGGAGGAGCAGCAAAGTTTTCCATTTAAAGCTAAGTTTATCCCAAAGTTCACTGCAATGCTACCTGTGCCTCTAGTTGGATTTGGAACATAACACCAAAACATATTTTATACTACCTTCATTTAACATTTTCACAAATCTAAAGCAGTAAAATAGATGTGAAAATTGCTTATAAGATCAATCTTTGAATTGTTTCCCTAAGATTGATGTCTTGTTGATGGGGAGAGAAGAGGAGTCAGTGAGATGGTAGAGGGTATCAAATAAGAAACAAATAAAGAGAATAAATGAAACACAAGAACAGGAGAAGAAAAAGTCGAGTTTCCATTCAGAAATTTAAACAACATTTTCAGAAAATTTGCGCAAGAAATATGTTACCTTATCCATGTTTCTACAGTCTACTGTTAAGTGAACATGAGAAACTGAGTAGCATCTACATATTAGTAGCAGTGTTGTGTCCCTGAGCCCAAAACTATACACATCTGATGTGACAGGAAAGAGCAGAGGAAGTGAAAGAAGTCGACAAGTTACAATGCTTAAACAAACAAAGAAAATCTAAGGATTGTGCTAAATAATGTTAGTTCCAGGATCCTTGTGGTTCTCTTGACATAGAATATGGCTTTCACAGGAAGCTTCACATCTTCACACTGATCGATAAATAAACCTTTTTATTTCAGGACAGCCCCATTTAAGGGACAAACACAACAAACTACAAAGAAAAGCCGTCGATGGAATTGGCCCAGAGGCTTAAAAATAACTGGAGACAAGCCATCAAAGTATAATGATAGGTTATATTCACATTTTATGGCTGAAATAAAGAAAGTTTCATGATTTTACTTCAGTACTCATTACTCAGTCTTCAAAATGTGCTCCTGCAGACCAGGATCGTCTGCAGGTAAAGTACTGACTATGGAACTATTCACATTAAATAAATAAATGTATCTACTTGGGAGCCCTATCTACTACCTCACTAAGGACAGAAATTTACCAGACCAGGCATTGTTGACTAGACCCACAAATGAGTTTATACACTTTGTATGATTTCAGACTTTACCAATTTTAAATGTGAAAAATAAGTGAAAAATCTGGTGTTAAGAAATAATCATTAATACTTATGAACGTCATGCCCTTCAGTATTTAATTCATTATTAATCAGGTTGTATAGAAACCAGCAATCTAATGAAAAGGCAAATAACATAATAATTTTGGCCATTTTAAAGTTAATAAAGCCAATAATGTAATAACTTACCACTACAGTAATACATTTTTTGAGCCAATAACATAACATTTTGCCGTTAATGTAATAAGTTATTATGATATTGGCCTAGCATTAAAATATCCTTTGAAAATGTAATAACTGCAGTTGATAATACATAAATAGAACTGCATTTCTTGGCAAGAAAAAAAAGCAATTTTTGTGCAGTTTGCTCATCACAGATAGCTATAGTTGATGGCACAGTAATCATGTTCATTCATCAAGGATCTGTACTATCTACAACCATCTTTTAAGGCTGTAGGAGCCAATTTGAGAATATTTGTTTATTTGCTTAGATATGTAAATTCACAAATCCATGTCAATGTCTCTGTTGTCAAATGAATTTACCACATTTACCACATGTCCATGTCTTCTGCATTCCAAAATGATGAAAGAGAGGACAAATACTGCAATGGTATTAAAGACAGTTATTCTTGTTTTCATCTCTAAACCGAAGATAATATGACCTGCAAATTTACAAGAGAAAGCTTTAAATAAAGTATACAATACACAGTTGAAGTTGATATTTCATAGTAAAGCTGATGAACTCAATAGGTTCATAACATTGCTCAATGTGCTTTTTTTGTCATTAAGGACCTGTGTTTCATTTTATATCAGGTTCAGCTAACACCATTTAATTCCTTATAGATATAAACCTCAGCTCATTCAGTTGTCTTATTATAGCAGATATACACAACATCTTGTTTTTAGACAAAAAAAAATGCAACTGCAACAATGTTGTAAAGTGCTATATAAATAAAGCTTGATTGATTGATTGATTGATATGTACTGAGATATAAATCTGTACCTATACAACTGTGTATGTATCATGCTACCAATTTTCTTATGGTTAGACTAGCTATTTGTCTGTTAACTATAATCTTTCTCAGTTACAACCCTAATTCTATAAAGTTGGGACTGTGTGTATTTTACATACATGATATTTTCTCTGGATCTAAACTGTTCCATCCACTATACCTATTTTTGATGAGCAAAAAACAACAAAAAACCTTTTGTTTCCAAAAATGTAGTCTGATTTATGTATTATTACATTATCGGTTGCAGTTATTTTTTTAATGCCAGTCCAATAACCTAATTACAACAGCGCATTGCATTCACTGAAGAAAAAATATTTTTAGACTCTGTATCTCATAATTACGAGATCTGTTCTCATAATTATGAGAAAAGATCTTGTAATTATGAGAAAAGTTAAGTGTCTCAGTAATCCCTTCTTTGCTACAGACAGTAGGGAGTATGGCACTGCCAAATTTAATCTGCTTTTATTTCTGAGACACTGGGAATATATTAATGTTCCTTAGTGAGATTGGCATTCATATTAGTATATAAGATTATGAAGAAATCTCAAATTATTAGGATTGTTCAGAGGGAGGGTCCACACTGATCTATTAGAAGCTGCTCTCTTCCTGCAGGAGCAGTCAAATTCATACAAGGTGCTTCATGGATGTAAATATATGCATTTAAATGCATCCAGGCTGGTGTTCTGATATGTTATCATACCTATCAGAATCACATATCCTGGGTTAATGCACATGAAATATATCAGAAACATCATACAACAGAAACGTGCGTAATTCCATACTTTCTAAATACTGCAAAAATAGTGGTTAGTTATGAAACCGAGGGGCAGTGAACACACCACAGACATGTTTCATATTAAATGATCCGAAAGTCACAATTACGATATCTGTAAGTCATAATTACAAAAAACTGTTTCTTTTTTTTTGTTCAATGAATGCAATGCGCTTCCATACCTAATACCCATCCAACAATGTGAAAACTTCTTACATTACTGGTAAAATGTTATTACACTACTGCCTCAAAACCATTATTACATTAGTGACGAGTTATCACTGTACGTACTTGGCTTTATGATATCTAAAATGGCCAAGTTGATTATGTTATAGGCAGGTATTACGCTATTGGCTTCTACAAGGTGTCATACAGTGAAAATGCTGGTTAGGTTTGAGGATTTTGTCCACTTTACATACAGTAGTAAAAATGGATTATAAATTGTAGGCATCTTAAAATGTGATAATACTTTTAATTTGGACAGCAAGTGAAGAGTGTAGTAGGCCTTTGGAACGAGGAGTTAATATATTTTGTAAAAACCTAAAGCTTGCAAAGGCCTTGCCCTCTGAACTGTTGGATCACTTTCATTCATATAATGTTGACGTTTTGCTGCAGTTTCTCACTCTAACATTGCATGTATGTTTCTGAATGCTGGTGTGTTCTCATCAATCCATACATTTAATTATTATGTAGCCATCATGTATTCCAGCATTGCAGTTTCTAATGCTTGTGTACTTGTATACATTTACCTTTCAATGATATGGACATGCCAAATGTGGATAATACAGGGCAGGAAAGGGCAGGGCAAGAAAGGAAAGGAAACAAGAACAGAATAGATGGAGGAATGAGGATGTAGGAGAGGAGATGAAATGTAAGGGATGAAAATGAGAGGCAAAAGAGCAGTTCTCCTACAGTAGAAAGTGGGAGGCACGAAGCGGAGGAAGAGGCTGGCAGTTGGTTTTCAGTGTGACTAAAGACACCTACCTGTAATCTGGAAGGTGATGGAGAGGAGAGGGGGGACACTAGGCTTCTGCTGTCTTTGGGTCTGACCTGCTGCAATTACATGGGAGATAGTGCTATTAGCTACGCACACACTGGGGACATGGAGGCACTATCAACCAAACAGACAGAGAGAAAGAGAGAGCGAGAGGGAGAGAGAGACAAGGAAAACAGGAGCAGAGTCTAATATCAAAACAGCAGCAGGAGGAAAAAGACCTTTTTGACCTGTTTAAACCAAATACAATCCATCGCATCTCTGGTTGATCATGTTCAGCTTAGCAACAGTCATTATATATTTGACACAACCGATCAAAAATACAGATACAAATTAAATGCCCTTGGATTTTTAGTTAAGTGTCTCAGTGCAGCAGGTTGCAGAGTTTGCTGACAGGGAATCAAACACATCTGATAACGGTCTGTCACATTTCTGACTCAAGTTCTTATCTGAGTTCTCTGCTACGATTTAACATCTCAGTGTTCACAACAGCAAGAATTTATAGAATAGAAGAAATCGCCTTTTGCACTCTGATGCTTTCAAAACATTTAAAAAAAAACAGGTCCACATTTTTTGAGCTATTATTTGCTTATTTGCTTGCTGTAAGCAGTAAATTGAAAAAAGTACAAGTCTCAGATAAATAATACAATTACAACTTTATGCAAACTGGTCTTACTGTAATGCCCTGAGAGGAAAAATAAATAAGGGTGCCAGCTGCAACAGTTATTCAATTAACTGCTTAGTTGTCAATTCTTCATTTAAAAGCCACCAATTTCATTCCACATTCTTTCATTCCAGCTACTTAACATTTTCTGTATTTTTTACTTCTTTATTCTTCATAATCTGAATATGTACAGTATGAAACAATTCATTTGAGGATGCCGTCCTGGGTTTTGCATTTAAGGTCTGAAATTTTATAGACCTCTATAACTATTCAAAAAGGTAATCAACATATTAAACAACACCGATAGTAATCACTACTTGCAGAACTAACGTCTGCTGTGGAGTGTTTTTCATCTGTGTTCTGCTCAAGATTTGTGATGGCTCAGACTGGTGCCAAAATTAGCATGACCCCTCCCTAAACACATTAGCATCAGTGTTATGCAGTACAGAATGGAAAGTACAGCTGGCATAAATATGAGAAAAAAATTATTGCAGTTGTGTTAGACTCTTAAGTTGACCAGTATTTTTAAGATTGCAGTGTTACCTAAGTACTGCCAACTTGGCAAAAGTTGAGAATTTTCCAGATTTGGTAGCTTTAAGTTGCCAAATCTTAGGCGATTCACTTTCTTAAAGATCATAATAAATGTTTAGACCCATCATCTGTAGCTGACCACAGCAGAGACAGAAGTGTGACTGGATATACAGCATCTGATGACTAATCATTGATGTCTGCTGTTTGTTATGGGACTCCTCCTCTGAGAATCCTCTCCTCCAATGGCAGCCATTATCAATGCCTGATTGGATCTCATAAGTCACTACATATCCTCGCAGGTGATTTGATCCTTACTGCCACATTTAGCAGATGTTTGCAGTTAAATTCTGAATTTTACCATACTACTACTACCAGCACTTAATGCAGTTGCATCAGATGGGCTGTTTTTTTTTTTTTTTCAGGGCTTTGCGGTTATTTCTGTTTACAGCAGCCTGCTGGTCATGTGATGCGTATTACAGGTGTGCTGGAATGTTCAGAGATTAATTCCAAATTTTCACTGCTTGGCTAGCAGAAAGAGATTGTTTTCATTTAGAGCTGGCATTTTCATTGCAAATGCACAATGGCGTGAGATATTACCTATACAGTATATAGCACTTTTCCAGCAGATTTCATCCAGAGGACAGGTGGCCACACTGCTGTACCTTGCCACTCTCAGTCCTTTCTTTCAGAGAACTGAAGCGGTCACTGCATATTCATGGACATATAAACATAGATAACACATTGATTGCTTCAAACCATTGCTGCGATATATCTACATGTATCTGACAGTTTCAGTCAGAAATGTACTCTAAACATATAAAAATAAATCTGGGAACTGTGATATTCTGTTATTCATTCATTCATTCATTTTCCACCCCTTAAATCTTACAAGGGTCGTGGAAGGCGCTGGAGTGTATCCCAGCTGACTTAGGGGGAAGGCAGGGTACACCCTGGATGAATCACCAGTTCGCTGCAGGGCTGATGTAGGCATAGAGACAAACAACCACCCACACTCACATTCACATCTATGGGCAACCATAGAGTAACCAGTAAATCTAACTTCCACTCCGGCTTCCTCCCACAACCAAAAACATGCATTAGGAGTTAGGGCATATACCATTCTTATTTTCTTTTTTTTGCTGCATTGATCAGTTTTGGTCTCTGACAGCAAAGGTGAAATTACTATTTATGTATATACAGTACACTGCTTGGCCAAAAAACAGGTCACCACCTGGATTTAACTAAGCAAATAAGTATGAGCCTCCCATTGGATAATTTCTGCATGGGGGATTATGTTTCAGCTGGCAACAAGTGATATAAGGATAGTGGG
>JAQQAE010015393.1:0-12063 GCA_029823295.1 Pseudamia nigra
TAGTGGACAGAGGAGAGACAAAAGAAAAGAGTAGAGATAGAACAACAAACACAGACACTGGGTGACGTCCACAGACAACATGATAAAAAAACTGAAAAAAATAATGAATAAAACAAAAATGACCTAAACAGTTAATGAGGAAAAATAAACAAAAGGGTCAATAAAATTAACAAAAATAATCAAAACCTCTGATAGAAATGAACAAAATGAAGAAAAGACATCCAGGAATAAATCCATTTGACACTAGAAACCAGAGGTGTGCACAGTGCAGAGTCCCACCAAAACACTCATTTACCCCATGGTATGATTTACACCCAACAATAATAGACAGACATGTATTTTATCCACGTTATTTGATTCACTGACATTTGGGGGGGCTGTCTTGGGAGCGGGCACAGAACTAGGCTAGCTGGCCTTATCGTAACAGTGACAAATATTCCATAAGAATCCTGAATGTGTCACTGTTCTCTGAGTCGTAGGATCCGCAACATGACCAGGGTCTAGATGAAACTTGGGAGATGTCATAGAACCTACTGTGACAGCATCCAGTATTCAGGACATTCTTTATAGAGTGAGATGCAGAAATGAGCCCCATCTCGCAATGATAAAGAATCCTTCAAACAGTTCCTGGATCCAGACGGTGATCTAGATCACTCCCAAAATCTAACTGATCGGTCCTTATGCCAATTCCATCCTATCCTGAAAATTCAATCAAAATCCATTCAGAACTTTTTGAGTTATCCTGTGAACAGACACGTGAGACAAAAACATAGACACCTTGGCTTGGGTTACAAAATAAAAAAAACAAAATAAGGCAATTCTAATAAATCTGAAGCTTATATCATACATTCGAACGGTCTAAAGTCAACTTGAACCACAGCTGACATTCACTACAGATATAAATGTAAAAACACAGCAGAAAGAAATGTGAGGCTGAAACGACTTACCTTCTCAAAGCGAGAGATCTTGTTGTTTTTGATGGTGGAGTCGGGGATCAGTGGAGGACCGAGGCCAAAGATGTCTCTCACCAGAGGGTTGAACTGCATCAAAAGTAAAAACACATCCTGCTCACAGACGTGTACATGTTTCACATCAGATAGACATGTTTTCCTCTGATTCTATGGATGACCACAATAAGCCATCAGCTTCCATCCGCTGGATTGGAAGATTTGCACGTTTGTTCTGTCCGGTGTTTTCCATCGGACACCCTTCCGGACACAGCCCTCTCTGTTCGTTTAGGCTTTGCACCGGCACGAGAACCACTGGCTTGCGTCTGCGATTCCATGAATGAGTTAAAGGAAGAAAAGGTGCTTTCGTGACAGCAGTGAATAGATGAGTCTTTACCGCAGCTCCATTTGTAAGTACAGTAGTTCCACCGTTTGAGCGCACCGGCTTACGAATTTCTTGGGTTACAAGGATGAAATCGAGCAAATTTTTGTTCCCTGCTCACACGAAAAAAAAATTGTTCGCGAGTCCTCTGATCGAGAGCACATGTATCGCAACTTCCTCATACATCAGCTGGCCGAGAAGCTACAAGAAACTACAAGAAGCTACGAGACTAGCTGAGACAAAGTGAGAGAAGAGCGAAACTACACACCATTTAGTACGTGTACGTCACGTCTGCTTCCCTCCTCCTCCATCAAACCTCCTCCACCTGCAGCCATCGGTCTCCAAGGTAACGTGTCGTCATAAGTCATTTTTAAACTAATTTCATGCATTCCTTTTCAGATAACAATAATAATAATAATAATATGTAAACATTGTTGTCCAGATACCTTACGTCAGGGGTGGTCATTACGTTGATCGCAATTGATGGTAATGTTGGTAGCTCGCGTGACATGAACAAAAAAAAAAAAATAGACGTCAGCCTATCATCCATCCTGTCACTTGATTGATTTACAGGGCAGCCAGTCAAATGACATCTGACTTTTTGTGACACTTAGGTCACTGCGCATGTGCAAACAACCTATGTGCAGCAAAACTAACGAGCTCGAGTCCTTTTTAGCCCTCTGTTTTTTTTTTTCTTAAACTTAAGAAAGGGTATAAAAATGAGTGGGGGAGCTGGACCAAGTAAGAAGACAAAAACTTGTTACTTTCATACAGAATGGGAGGAGGACTTTTTTTCCAAGATGATATTTTCTAAGTGCGTTTGCCTTCATCTGCCAGTCTGTCATCGCAATTACAAAAAAGGGAAATGAGCAGCATTTTTGTACTGTTCATAGTAAATACGAGACTGACTTTCCACCGAAAAGTGAGCTGAGAAAGAGAAAGATGAAGGAACTAAAATGCCAATTATCAGGACAGCAGTCATTGTTCACACTTCAAAAGCAAAAGCCGCCACCGAAGCATCATACCGGGTGAGTCGAATCATCAGAGTAAACTCAGATAATAACTAAAAAAATGTACATAGTTAATTGTGTTGTACAATATTGGCTCATGTCTGAAGAGTCTCACTCGTCCAGGTCATGGTATTCAAGGCGTGTGGGGTTTTCCTTCTGTCAACTGGACTGGAAATTTGGTTTGAACACCGGCAGCTGTGCTGGAGGAGTGCCCTCCCTCCCCCTGCGCTGCGATGGGTGGGAACAGGAGAGAGGCCCGGGGAACGCTAGTGCCAACGGGGAGCGGACGACCCCCACACTGGGTGTCCCGGAACGCCGCATCTGACCTTAGGGGGACAAAGGTGATAGATGTGGTCGCTCTATCATCTATCGGGAACCCGCGCATTCCCGTGGCAGTCGCAGGCGGTAGACTGCCTGCCCATGTCACCCTAAATTCAGATGCCGCTTTTTGGGACACGTAGCGTGGGGGCCATCTATTCCCCCTCAGCGCTAACGTTCTCCGGGCCTCTCTCCCTTTCCCACTGTCTGCTCCCCGTCGGCACCATCCTTCTCTGGGTCCCTCTCCCTTTCCAATCTGGGGGGGGGGGGGTGTTCACCGGTAGTCAACCCAAATTTCCAGTTTTATACATCATTTTGACATGGTCATTTTATGAGTAGCTGACATGATGAAAAAGTGTGAGCAGCCCTGCCTTATGTGCACATGCGTGCATGCATGTACGTATGTATGTATGTATGTGTGTACGTACAGCGGATATCGAAAGTCTACACACCCCTGTTCAAATGCCAGGTTTTTGTGACATACGTTGACACAAACATAAATAATTTCACAACTTTTTCCACCTTTAATGTGACCTATAACCTGTACAACGCAATTGAAAAACAAACTTAATCTTTTAAAAGGGGAAAAAAAAAAAAACCTTAAAATAACCTGGTTGCATAAATATGCACACCTTTAAACTCGGCCTCTTGGCAGCCTCCCTGACCAGTTTTCTTCTCCTCTGATCATCAATTTTGGACAGACGTCCTATTCTTGTCACTGTTGTGCCATATTTTCTCCACTTGATGATGACTGTCTTCACTGTGTTCCATGGTATATTTAATTCCGTGGAAATTCTTTTGTACCTTCACCTGACTGATATCTTTGAACAATGAGATCCCTTTGATGCTTTGGAAGCTCTCTGTGGACCATGGCTTGTGCTGGAAGATGTGGCTACAAAAATGTCAGGAAAAACCTAATACAACAGCTGAACTTTATTTGGGGTTAATCAAAATCACTTTAAATGGTGACAGGTGTTTGCTGACTCCAATTTAACATGAGTTTGAATGGAACTGGTTAAATACCAACACAGCCACACCCCCAGTTATAAAAGGGTGTGCACACTTGTATCTCAGTTATTTATTTTTGCTTCACCTCCCTGAATGATTTCAGTTTGTTTTTCAATTGTGTTGTCTAGGTTATAGGTCACATTAAAAGGTGGAAAAAGTTGTGAATTTATTTATCTTGGTGTCAATTTTTTACATCACAAAAACCAGGCATTTGAACAGGGGTGTGTAGACTTTTTATATCCATTGTATATATGCATGTATTTATGTATGTATAAATGTGAGTTTTCTTGGGTCTTCTTGACCCCGGGCCTCTACATTGAGGAGGAATCACACTAATGAACCAAAATTTGACATTGCCTGCCAGGGTGACGACAAACCCTGTGCAGGTGTATGACGTTTTTCTGTCGCCTTCTGTTTCCACAAGCCTTTCAGACCCAACAGTCAGGTGATGTTGTCTAAACACTCATTTGAGACTGAGTCCGCATCAGACCACACCCGGACGGTGTTCTCCTCTCACCTGTAGGTGGTGTCGGACTCCAGACTCCAGCACCTCCTTGAAGGCATCATAGATTCGTCTCCTCATCCAGCTGTCGATGTAAACGCTCTCCACTCCAAAGCGGATCCTCTCATCTGTGAAGTCCTCGTTCTGCAGAGGTGAGAGGGATAAGTCGGAATGAAAGAAACACAATGAACAGCCAACTGCATCCTTTTTGTCATACGAATACAATTAAAGTCAGCATTTCCAGCTCTTTCCAACTGCGGCACATACACAGCCTGAAGGCCCATTTATACTCAACGTTAAGTCCATATACTCATACAGAGGGGGCCGTTCCAACCGGTCTCAGCGTGCATTACGCTACAAGTTTGGTACGTTTTCGAGGGGCTTATTCATCCATTCGCAACATAGAAAACGGTGCAGTGCCACCAGAAATTGTGGGGGCGCTCTAGCACAGTACAGCTCATGTGGCACAAGAATAGAAGAACAGAACACAACAAACACTGAAAGATTTACAGAAATGGCTTGATTTTTTGAGGACAGTTTGTGCCATAGACTGTATTTATCAGTGTCATATTGGACGACATCTTGGAGCCAATATCAGGATGCGACCGTATTTGTATAAATGGCGGTGGTGCCATCTGAGTGTAGGGAAAGCTAACTAACTGCTAGCTTACGGACACTAAAACGTCACCAAGCAGTATTAAACAAAGTCATATTACAAACACTTACCACAACTGAGTGAATCTCAGGTAAAACTACGAACATATTGAATAAACAGAAGATACGAAGGTCTGACTCCACTGGCGACACTAGTTACCATAGTGACATGTCAATCAAACCCCAGCACAACAGTGATATATTGGATTATTTTTCCTAATATCTTAATAACGGAGCAAAAACTTAAAGATGGACCAGATCATTTATTAGAGGGAACAAATAAAATGTTTGACACATAATGACTTACGACAAAAAAAATTAACGCCTAGTATTTTCAGATATAAATGTAATGTAACTAAACACTAGAGGACAGTCTGAACTCCACACTGTCCTCTGGTGGATGGATTGTGTACATCAACGCCAACGTAAAGTACACATTGGAGTATAAATGTATACATGACTGTGGATGAAAAAAGCCATGAGGTGTGTCAACATACAAGTAACTGAGTCTCAAAAGGTGCAAGGAACTGCCAAGGCAAAAAAAAAAAAAAAAACAAAAACACTATGGCATCTATTGACCCCATCTCTGAAGGTGGTTTACACCATTTTACCAACCTGAAAACTTAAACCACTAAACAGTTGAGCTCACTGTCAGTTTAAAGAACAGTACCTCGATGTAATGGAGTACTTCTCTGAAGATGGAGCGCTGCTTCCGCCGGTCGTTCTTGGCTCGGTGTTTGTTGCCGTCGGTGGCTAAACCCTTCAGACACTCACACAGACTGTCGCTGTTCTCCACCTCAAACTCCTAAACACCGACATACGAATGAGGAAGAACTTTAATGACGTGTCAGCTCAGCGTCATCAAACTAGGACAGGGTTTAAAGCATCAACGTCAGTCTCAGTTCATAAGAGCTATTCATCAACACTGGCTCATATATTTCACTGAATTTATAAAAACTAACTGGAGTTGATGCAAAAATCTTTAGATGATCTTTCAGATAGCTGCTGCAGCAGAAAAAGGTTGTTTAGTTGGTATAAACAGAAGGACTGTCCACTGTGTTTACCTCGTCCATGTCCCGTCCCAGCTCCACCAGCAGGGCAATAGTCTCTCCAACTGCGATCCTCAAGTTCACGTCGCTGCTCTCCAGACACGCCTCCAGTTTGGGCAGGTGACTGATTATCAGGACACAGGTTTTTAATGTTAGATGCCATGTCTTTAACAACAAGAATGTCCAAGAATCATGTAAGTGGAACCCCGGGTTATGAGTGCTTTGGCACATGAAATGTTCAGGTTACGAGGAAGACGTCAGGTAAAACTTTGTACTGGCTCACACGCAAAAACTTGGGTTAGGTGTAAAATAATTCCCGAAAATAATTCTCGGCTGCTCTCGACCAACTGGAAACTTAGATGTGAAACTGGCGCTGTATTGTTCTTGATATTTGTGCCTCTTTTCACCTGAAACAGAGTTTAGTTTTGTGTTTTTTCATCATGGGGCCTAAGAAGGATGCTAGTGGTGAGAAGAAAACCCATCATATGATGTCAATGCAGATGAAAGATGAGATCATAGAAAAACATTCTTGTGGCTTTCGAGTTACCGATTTGGCTGTACAGTCGGACTACATCCACCATTTGCACGATACTAAAGCAGAGAGAAGACATCAAGTCTGTGAAACCTGCTAAGGGAATAACAGTGATTTCTAAGCAGCACTGTCATCTCCATGACGACATGGAGAGGCTATTGCTCCTTGGGCCTTTGCAGCTGTCTGAGTCCAACGTAAGTGTCATTCTAAATCATTTTTAGAACTAATTTCATAAATTCCTTTTCAAGGAATTAACCTAATTTCCTTTTCAAATAATGAATAAATGTGTGCATACGGGTGTGTTTACATACTGTATATGGGAGTTTTTGTGGGTCTTGGAAGAGATTAATTGGTTTTACATGTATTCCTATGGGAAAACTGGTCCCGGCTCACGAGTTTTTCACTTCATGAGCTCAATCCCGGAACAGATTAAACTCGTAACCCAGGGTAACACTGTATTCTACATTTTGGTAAAAAGAATATCGAAATGCCCGAGTGCAAATTTTGGACTCGAGTCCCACATTTCGACTTTACATTATTGTGACTCACAGGTCGAGCAGCACCACTAGTCTGGATGGAGGACACAGGGTGACGAGCAGGGCCCAGGCCTGCAGGGCGGCGCTGTGCAGGCCTGGAGTCCCTGGTTTGGGAGTGGGCAAAGTCCCCTCTCTGTTCGGGTACGAGGTCATGAATACATTCTCCAGGAGGGCCAACGACCTGACCAAATCCTGAGACAAAAATAGAGAAAACCCACCACGGTTCAGAAGCAAAACAAGAAATACAGTCACATCATCATTTCAGATTCGTTTCCTGGACAAACACTAGAGCCACGACCCTGTACGTTAAAGTTCATCTGTGATATTATACTGCGCTTCATGTGTCATGTTTTCATGATGTCAAACTATCATTTGGTGTGAGAAAAGTCTTGATCATGAGATGCAGGATTTCCTTTTAGGTACATGATACTTTTTAAACTTAATTCTCCAGGTTCTGAAACATAAAGAGCAGCGATTTCCTACCAAGAGGCAACGACCATGATTGTTCATTGAGGCCAATGCGGAAGTAACTAAGTTGTAATTCCAGCTAGGCCACTGGGGAACCGATCGTCCGGCTCCAAGAAGCTGTTTCCCCCATAGATACATGTGATTCTATCTGAAAATAACTAAGTGAATACATTTTTTTCATGAGTCATCGTGGTCTCAAACGTTTTATTTGGATTCTCTAACAAGTAAGGTGATGGTCTATCTTTAACTTTTTGCTCCGTTATTAAGATATTACAGCAAATAATCCAACAAATCACTGCCGTGCTGGGGTTTGATTGACATGTCACTGTAGTAACAGCTCACTAGAGAAGTTGGACCGAATCAGAGCTTCATATGTTCCATTTATTCAATACATTCATAGTTATACATGACATACCCACAGCTGCAGTTGAGTGCAAGTGTTTACACTAACAACATGTCATATGACTTTGTTTGACACTGTGTGGTGAAGTTTTACTGCATCAGTTAGCTAGCGGCTAATATTAGCTTCCCATGAGTCCCCTGGCATGAACACTTCATAAGCCCTGCTGCTGTTTGCCCAAATATGGGTACATCCTGTCTTTGGCTCCAATATGTCGTCCAGGAAGTGACAACCTGATCCTTCACAAACTAATGGATGACGTCACGGTCACTTTGTCCAGTAATATAATATATATATACATATATAGTCTGTTTCCTACTTACCTCTCCATCTTCACCAGCAGAGACATAACAACACATCCCCAGGGCTCTGGCACACTGACACAAAGCACAGTCATATTAGGAAGCATTTTGACGCTGGTGAAATCAAGGAATAAAGCAAAGACAAATAAAGATGTTTTCCGATTAAGACGTTGACTCACGCTCTGGCGGGCTGCGAGGCTGGCTCCACTGTCGAGTAGGATAGCGGTCATGATGGGGCGGAGCATCTTAAAGTTCTCTTCGGCTTCAGCTCCACCTCCCAGCTGGATGCAGAGCAGACTGAACACTGTGGCTGCAGCTGCCTGCTCCTCCCCTCCACCTGCACATGAACATAGGAAGTCACTCACAAACTTACACGTGACGTATTCTGGTGACTGCTACCTCCGCTGAGAAAAAAAAAAAAAAAAAAAACACAACATCAACACTTTAAAGTCTCCAAAAGCCACAGATGCAGCTGAGGAACGTGTCTCATTGACGTGCACAAAAACAGACAAATATAGTGCCTCCACAGCTTTGCCCACGTTGTCCACCTCGGACACTTCTCTGCGGCGTCGTACCTTTTTTAAGGCTCCTTTCGAGGCAGTCGCTGACGGTGAGGCGTCTCTCTGTGAGGAACTCATACAGCAGTCGGGAGGAGAAAGCCTGTCTCAGAGACTCGAGAGCTGCCACACGGTTTTTAGCACTGAGGAAGAAAAAAAAAAAGAACACAACGGGTGTTTTATGAGGCTTGTGGTGAACGGGAATTCAGAGACATTACAAGGTCAGTATGCCAGGTTTGAATGCATCTGTGTGTTTATGTCACGTTTGTATTGGAGTCCGAGTTTCACAGGAAAGTAAATGTTAGTAGCAGTCTTTCCTCAGAGTGTCATCCAGCATGTGATGACGTGTCCTTTTTATCAGGTAACGGGTCTGACAGATCTGTCAGAATCTAAAAGAGGCCATAGAAATTAGGAAGCGGGTCAGCGATCCCAAGAACCGGGAGGGACGAGGGGGCTTACACCCTCAACACACCTGGGACTCCATCCTCCAAAGACCACCGGACGGCAGGGCATGACCGGCCTGACAGATTTGTCAGGCTGGTCACCTGATAAAAAGGACACGACGTCACACATTGGATGACACTCTGAAGAAAGACTGCA
The DNA here is from genome assembly GCA_029823295.1 of Pseudamia nigra. Classification (NCBI taxonomy): domain Eukaryota; kingdom Metazoa; phylum Chordata; class Actinopteri; order Kurtiformes; family Apogonidae; genus Pseudamia; species Pseudamia nigra. Next base: position 9,266 of record JAQQAE010015393.1, read on the forward strand.
GATGCCGTTAAAACATGTCAACAAGGTAGAAACACTCACTTTTACTAACTTGCCGGGAAAAAGGAATCGCTAATAGTAATTGCTATAGTAAATGTTAGTGTTATTGTTACAATCCAAGTTCCGTTGGTGTGGGTTTTCAGCTCAGGGAAGTACTGACATACATTCGGAGGATTCGGGCGTGGTTTGTGAACGCCGTCATTAGCGGAATACGGGACAGCTTTGGGAAAACAAGGTAATTTAAGCAGCTGTGTGACCAACGGCGGGGGAAAACAAATCAGAACTCCGAGACACACAGAGAGTCTGACACGCCGGCAGCTTGACGCAGACCAGCAAAGCTGAAAGAACTGAGCCATTTATGTATGGACGAGAGTGATCGACTTTTAAATCGCACGCTGACACCATTTGTATATATTCACCTTAAAAAAAACTCTGAACTACATCACCCAGCAACCCTAGCACAGGGGTGACCGAATCATCAGTAGAACGGGCACGGATCACCGAAGGGACGAACGTCAATGGCTACAATGGCCAGACCTGGAACCAGGCATGTGGCGGTGATTTTTCCAAACACACACCTGCTTCCTCCGATACGACAGGGCAAAACACATCATCCAGGGCTAGTATAGACCATAACTCAAGTCCTGAACACACATGTAGGGTTCGGTGAGGATACAGTTGCCAGGGTTTATCTTGGTAGCTTAGAGAACGGACGCAGCCAAGCTAACCGGGCCCCATGGCAACACATGGGCTGCTCGTTCAGGAGATAAAATCGCTACAGTTAACAAACTTTAATAGTAAGATAGACTGATGAACAAGTGAGGGTGTGGCCAAACTTTTAACTTGTAACAGACTAGCACAGGAAGAGATTTTGATCCTGAGGGTGATTTGCTTGGCTGCGCAGCCTGTTGTGTGACGTGTACATAGTAAATGTGTGTGTGTGTGTGTGTGGTGCATAAAAGGACACACACTGACCTCTTGTCCATCAGGTTGTCTATACACTGCCTCAGCTTGTCCTCCGTTTCCTCCTGTGCACTCTGTTCATCCACAGGCTCATTTCCTGTTCGATCAGCACACACAACCACTTAACATTGGTCTTTGCTGTAACGTACAATGCTGTCAAGAACCTGCCATGGCCTCTAAAGGTAGGCGGAGTTCTCCGCGCTTATGCACAAACCTGTTCCTTCGTCGACGACGGACGCTGTTTCACTGGCACTGCTGTAGTGGCTGAGGATGTCAGAGGTCAGCTCGTCATCACTGGCTCCTGATTCTGCCTTTACCCCATTTTTAACACCTGCGGAAACACAAACATGGATTCAGGAGATATTCATATTAGATCTAGGGGGATGAACAATGTCAGGGGGTTGGTAACATTCTGATCGTGACTGAATTCTGTAGCTATTTCTTCATGTATGTCAATTTAAAAAAACGTTTTACAAATCAACAAAGTGTCAGTTGGTTGTAAAACTTGTGAGATATCAGGCTGTGAAAATACACAATTATAAATACCAGATTATGAAGGAAGTTGTGTACATGATTGTAACTCGGTCTCCACCTTCTGTTCAGAGCTGCTCAACAATCTGCATCTCAACATGAACATGCCTGGACTTATTTTCAGCTCATTAACACATTCTTGATGAAAAACCAGGGTCAACGACCGGGCTGTTCATTGAGGCCAATGCAGAAGTAACTTTAAGTTGTAATTCCACCGTTGGCCACTGGGGAACCGATCGTCCGGCTCCAAGAAGCTGTTTTCCCATAGGTACATGCGATTCTATCTGAAAATACTAAGCCAATAAATTTTTTTCATGGGTCATCATGGTCTCAAGCATTTTATTTGGATCCTCTAATAAGTAACATGATGATGCGTCTTTAACTTTTTGCTCTGTTATTAAGATATTACAGCATGTCCAAACATGGTCACATCCTGTTTTTGGCTCCAATATGTCATCCAGGAAGTGACAACCCGATTGACCTCAAAACGACCCTTCACAAACTAATGGATGACGTCACAATCGTTTTGTCCAGTTATATATACAGACTATGCAAATAATGCAGACTTTGTGGAGACGGCGACCATTTTGGTGTTGTGACGCATGTCGCTGAGATGGAAAGTTAAGCCCACTGAGCTGTTTCACACATAACTAATTTCTGTAGAAAAATACAACTTTCTGGTACTTTAGGTCCCATAACGCAAAAGAGACACAGAAGGAAGTGGGAGGGATTTGACTATTTTTACACCTAAGGTTGATTAGTTCACTTTAAAATGCATGTGTTTTAGCTCTCGTGTACAGAAATATGTGAAGCTTTGCTCACATCATCAGTAAATAGATGTGTTTTGTTTCAACAGGCTGTTGTAGAAATACTGCAGAAACATCAGTGTCACACAGCTGAGAAGAGCCCGTTAGGTCTCATTCAAACTTCAAATTTTACTTCCTGATACAGAGTCCATCCATCCATCAACTTCTGCTTTTATGGGTCAGGGTCTCGGGGGAAGCAGCCTAAGCAGAGACCAGACATCCCTCTCCCCAGCCACTTCCTCCAACTCCTCTGGGGGGACCCCCCGGCAATCCCAGGCCAGCAGAGTAGCATAGACCTTCCAGCCTGCCCTGGGTCTGCCCCAGGGCCTCCCTTCCAGTTGGAGCTAGTTTTGGCAACCGGGGATTGGACCACGCAGGCGCCTGCCTTCAGCTGCCACCCAAACCACACGGCACCGGACCCTTAAGACCAGGGGTGGGCAATTCCAGGTCCTGAGGGCCGGTGTCCCTGCATGTTTTCCAACTGTCTCTGCCCTACCCACT
>JAQQAE010015394.1:0-12063 GCA_029823295.1 Pseudamia nigra
TTACCGGTCATGATCATTCAAGATTTTTTTCCAACCACATTTTTTCTTCAAAGATGATGGTTCACCACTATCCTTATTTCACTTGTTGCCATCTGAAACATAATCATCCATTCAAAAATTATCCAATGGTAGGCTTGTACCTATTTGCTTAGTTAAATCCAGGTGGTGACCTTTATTTAGCCAGGCAGTTTATCTAATGAACAGTTTCTTGTCTTTGCTCTTATTATTTACATTATGCCTGTTCCTGCACATTTCCTTACTGCAGGTCATTCAGGTGGTGTGGTTTCTGTTAATCGGGTAGTTGTTATTGTCAGTGTCAGCAACCACAGTCGTACTGTAGTACAATCTATGCTGTATTTGATAATTAAGCTGTTTGTGGAATGCAAAGTGGCATCTAAGTGTTGGAAAGAAAAGCAAAATGTTTCTTGTCTATTTAAACTTCCATTTTTTATTGTGATAATGAGAATGTGAAATGTGAGAATTTACATTTTATGACGTGAACTTTGTTATAATGTGGAAAGATACACCTATGATGACACCTGAAAGCTCAGTCACTTTCAAAAGATAGTGGCATTAACTATGCTGGTGATACCACAGCATGCAGCACTGATGTCTGGGATAAGCCTTTTTTTACTGTGGGTTGCACTAACAACTCTAAGCCAAAATGCACTGGCTCATGTCCTTTTGCTCTTATCATTTCAATAAGACTTATTGAAACTTCAATAAGACTTTGTTATCAATAAGACTGGTTCAGCATCATGTGTGGCTTTAATTTGAATTAGCCCAAGCTACTCTTCAGAATATAGGTCAAAAGAGGTTCTTCTATGTTCAGAGAAATGCCATTGTTAATTTATGAGGTGGTCAAGGAAGCCTGATCTGGTATTCAGTATGATTGCAAATTGTAAACAGTTTTGGTAGATATCAAATAAATTCCATTTTACTTTCTGTGTGTTTGTTTCTATCTATTTTGGATAGCATAGTGAGAACTGTCTGACCCCTTCTCACTCCAACACTCCATTATGTAAGAGCTTAGTTTCATCACTTTTCAGTTCACTGACTCATAGTTGGGTGGACGAGTGCAATTGATTGAAGCCTTATCAAGACACTCAAACCTTTCTCCATTAACAAACTTGCATATATGAACAATGTTTGTGTCTGTCTGTCATTTTAAATCATTGTAGGACAAGAGCTTAGCTCAGTCTTCTGCAGCCCACTAATGAATTCTCTTGCTTCTTTTTTAAAATTACACCCATTGCTATTATTACAATATTTAAATAATAATAGACCTTTTCATAGCACAATATGCCCATCTCTGTCTGTGTATGTGCCCCAAGTAATAGCCAAATCTTAGCAGTACTGTAAAGTTCAGTTAGCTGCATGCTATATTTAAATAAGCCTTTTCCCCAGAATCAACAGAGTTCAGAACAGATGTAGATCTGTGTTGCTCTTGTTTGTCATCAGTGCTCATACAGCCACAACATCTGCTGCTGTACTTAGGTCATCACTCCATGCCTGTAGAATTGAACTGACTGAGAGGTCAGCACAAGGATGTACAACCTGCCATAATGTGCACAAGACATCACAATTCGCTGAAAGAATACTGAGAGCCTGCTCTGTTAAAAAGCCACAACAAAGATGGTACAATGTAGTCAAGAGGTTTATGATCTTTTATTGAAATAATGTATGAATTAGTGCAAGAAACCCAATGTAAGCTGGTAGGACACCAAATGGAGCCTTCATAAGAGGATTGCCATCTTACATGAGGATCCTTGTGCTGCTCAGTATGGGGTAGACGGAGTATATGGCCCCAATTGTCATAAACTTGTCTGATTAACACCGCATGTTGTGTTTATTTGTGGCTGTGGATGGATGGGATCAGATGGGATCAGATGGGATCAGATGGTGATGGTGGGATGAATCCAGACTGTAGTTGAAGGGCCCTTCTTGCCACTGCAGCTGTTTGCTTCCTCCAAGTGCTTCCACAAAGCACCTTGGGTAATTACTTATCCTTCTTTTAGCAAGCAGAATCTTATTCCACTACTTCCTGTTTGGGAAGTTGCAACAGTAAAGCCATAAACTGTACTCACATGTATGTATTAAGTGTCACTACCAGACTCAGTTGTTGACATGGCAATTAATGATGTTTTTTACAAAGTCCTGCATTTTTTATAGATATTTTTATTTTCTTTAAACCAAACTACAAAACACAAAACACACATCAAAACAAACAAACAAAAACAACTACAATAATAAAACAAAATACAAATACAATAAAATACTGCTGCTCAGCGTAACAAATTTCCAAAATATAGTTTACAGTTGTTTTCTCAGTACTAATGCCAACTCTCAAAACAATATCGTGATTGTACAGTCATCACCAACACTCCTTATATGAAAGCTCTAATCAGTATAGCAGATAGATTAATGTCCACATATTAAACTAACTGTTATATGAAAACTGTCTGATTTGGCGTGGATCATGCATGTCAGAAAATACAGCGGAATATACTTTATGATTAATTTACGGCAACCAGAAAGTCCAGGGGCCTTATCAGATGTCCAACAAAGCAGGATGTTCTTTCTTGCACAAAAAGTCAAAATATTGAAAAGGTTTTTTTTGATGTGCATTGATACTGCAATTGTTGGGTAGGCCTAGGAGAAAAGACACCGGGTCCAGTTCAAGTTTCGTCTTTAAAATCTTTTCCATTTCACCCAAAACGTTACTCCAGTATGCCTGAAGTTTGGAACAAGTCCAGGAATAATGAGTCAGGGTTCCAGTATTTATTTTGCATTACATTGGCGAGACCCCTATTTTAAATTTTGAAAGGCGGTCTGGAGTCAGATGAGCTCTGTGTAGGGTTTTAAGCTGCAATGCTTTAGTTCTATTACAAACTTAATTTTTTTTCTGTATATAATCTGTTATCTGAAAAAAATTTTAAAAAGATCTTTATTGGGTACGTTACTGTAAATTTCAGTACTATTTGACTAAAGGACATATTTTCCCACCATCAAACAAAGTCATGCATTTTTAAAAAGGCCTGTATGTAACAAAGAAAAACATAATTGCACAATCCTGTTTGTGAGATTTTAAATAACTAAACACAGAACACTACAGTGAGATAAAAATATGCAGAAGTGATTTTTTCTTAAAGGAAGTTCTCCAGCTACTAACTGTGAGGAATTTTCTGCAGAGAGCTTTATATAATGCAATAATAAAACGGATCAATATTCACTGGGTGTATGTAACTGCAGCCACTGACCTGAAGTCTCTCAGGACTGTGAATGGAGTTACTTTCAGCTGTGTGTTTGAAATGCTTACAAAGAGAAATGTAGAACAAAATTATTTATTATAATTATTTATTTAATCATTGTCATCATTATTACTGTTAAAATATCATTGATATTACTTAACTGAAAGCCTTTTGGTGCCTTCTGATCATCACTGTGAGTGGTGATTAGCAGGCAGCTCTGTACAGTGGGTGACTCAAGTCATCCCACATGGTTGGTATTTGTTTCTTGCTCTGCTGTGTTTATTTTTAGGACAGCCATCTGTCATAAAATAGAAGGAAAAGCCACAATTTAAAGCCGCAATTTGGGCATTTTGATGTTGAGCTTGTATTATTCTGTCATGACAAACAAGAGACTCTGTTATCCGGTAGTCACACACCTTCTGTGAGTGTGTTTATGTGTGTGTGAGTTGCTAAATATTCCACCATGTTTCCCGCCATCTTATCTAGTGGGTGAAGTGTATGAATAAAACAATGAGACATGGGTGTGTAAGATGAGTGTTGATGCTGTAAGTCTGACTCACATCCAACTCTCCTCCCACTGAGCTGCTCCCTCCTTTCCCTTTGCCTTTGTTCTCATTATCGCAACCCCTCATTTCTCCAGCCAGAGTGTTCGCTCCCTCATCACTACATCTTACCGTTATATCCTTTTCTTCATGATCTTCAAGCTTTGTAATTTTATATCTTGTCATTACTTGGCGCAAAGAATCTCCTTCACTGATTTTCTTCATCCCTCCTCTCCTCCTCCTCCTCCTCCTCCTTTTTGTCTGGTCGGTACTCTCTCACATGCCCCCTCCTGTCTCTCTGCAAGACTGCAAGCTAATAGAAAATGGCTGACGAATTTTGGAAGCTAGGCTATGCTCTTCTCATTTCACTCCTTTTTATTTCAGTGCATTATTACTAGTTAAATTGCTGCTTGCAGTTTGACATAGCTTTGTGGTTTAGTCTTTATTCGTTCATCCTACCTCCAGTCTCCTCTTTTCTGTCCACTGAGACTGCCTCTTGTGTTCACAGTGCTGCCTCTTTCTTTAGAAACTGGAGCTGTGAATGGAGCTGAATATTTCTCTGCACCCAGCCTGTTTCTCACAGTCTTATAACTGCAACAGAGCTAGGGAATTGTGAAACACTGCAAAAACATGGTGATTCACAAAATAGTATCTCTTATCTGTTCTGAATAGTAAAATAAAGATGTAGTTTGAGGTTATTGCTGCTGAACTGGGCTTTAAAATGCTCTACTGGATATTGTAAAGCAAAGCTGTTCTGTATTTTTGTCTCCTTGACAACCATACAAATGTGGCAGCATACAGTGTTCTCTCATGAATTCTTTTTCAATGAAATCAGACATCTACATGGGTGACAAACTGAAGGAATGAGCAACATAAAGTGTAATGTGTTCTCACAACATGTGTCACCACCTTGGCATTATTTATGCAAATCTCTGTACTATATTAGAGAGATAAACACTGTTTTTCCAGTAGGTATTCCCTAATTTGGTGTTATGACAATGGTATTCGGGACATTTTGGTCTAAAATCTGATACATGTTCAGATGGGTTGAGATCTGGTGGCAGCAGATGATTGTCATAATTATCATACTCTTTGAACTGTTCATTGAGCTCCTGTGCCCAAAGGATGGGGAGATCTGAATCCTGAATGAGATTAAAATCACTCCCATGGTTTTTCCTTTAGTTTGTCATCATCCGATTCAATACATATGAGGAAATTTCTTATGTTCAGACAGAACATAAAAGTGCTGCTTGATGTAGTGGTTTAGATTATTGTTTGTTTTTCAGTTCAGGTGTCAGTTGTCTGTATATTCGTTTTATTCTGTTTTATTCCTGTTGCATGTTGTTGCCCATTTGTAAGTGTTTTGGAAACAACATGATGCACCTTAAGGGATTTATCCAATGACAAAAATATTTATAGTCATCTGCAATCATATTTCAATGAAATTGTGCTGCTCTGTAACTGGTCCATTAAAAGAAGACACTTGCTGGAAGAGTGTGGCACAAAGGTTATTATTTTACTTTTTAAACCAACACAAGCAATGTTAATAAATAATAAGCACTGTCAATAACCACTAGTATATTGCTTTCTGTAAAAAATTCTTGAACGGTATTTTGAGATGCTTTATTTTTCCTTGATATTCAACTTTCAGCCATGTTTGTGTCACAAGTTGAAGACAGAATCAAAGAGCTCAATGCATATTGCTATTGTAACATCATAAGACTAACGTCATTTGCAGGAACTAGATATGAAACGCAATAACACAGCCATGATGTTGTGCAGGTTTTGTGTCTGTTTACATGTGTATATCTCTGCTGGCATTGAGTAATTAAGGTACTGTCCAGTTATCTGTACATTGTGTTGATGTGCTTAGTCTGATAGTTGAGATACCATCAGGGTTTCATAGTGGAAAAACCAACAGGTGTGATATGATGCAAGTAATTCTCACATAGCAGATATCGGGTCAGATAATCCATGCATCACATTACAGATGGTGAAGTGGGCTGCTTAATATGAGAACAGACACTCAATCTGAATACAGACAAAAAGCAAAATACCAATGTTTACAGACTGCTGTAAATTGGGTCTTTGCAGTAAGCTCATGTTTACTGACTGATGCTGGTCTTAATGTTATTATGCTTTGACTTCAAAATGGAAAGTGGAGTAATGATTTGCATTTTTGATGCTTCTTATGGATCAAAGAAACTAGATAACGTAACTTATAATTTATTCATTAAAATATACAGAGTGACTATGAAAGTATATGTAATGCAAAAACCCATCAATAAATAGTAACCTTATGAAACTAAATTATTAGATTTACATGTATGAACAGTTGTTTCACCAAAGCGTAACATTACATTATCCCTGTGTGTCAGGTGTTTTAAATTAGACAGTCCTGTCAAAGCTTTTTTTTCCACTCTGCCACTGCTGCCTGTATTCCCATTTGTGCTGGATTAAGGCTTTGGTATGTGTGTAAAGTGATAATTCTACTAGGTTGCCTCTTTAATGCGATTAGGTAACATGAAGTGCAGCTCTGAATAGTCAGAAGCCGGATGCCATTTAGCCTTTAATTCCTACATTTATTTATTTTTGTGACTGCTATTATAGTCACTAAAATGCTTGTATTTCCATTTGCCTTGCATCATATGTGTACTCATGGTTACATTAATGCATTCAAAATTTAAGGGACTTCTGGATTTTTCCCATTTTCTGCATGCCTGTGAAAGTTAACACTTTTATCTCACACTTCTATCAAGTACCTCCCCCTTTTACTCATACTTTGCAATGCATGTCATAAGATTTTATATCAGTGGAAATATATGCCGCTGAGTAGATATTAGCATGAGTGAGAAAGATGTTTGTTCAAATTTATGTTTTTGAAGCTGTAGCATAGGCTGTTAATATGTACTTCATCCTGAGAGGTGTCAATATAAATGTGATCAATAAATAGTGAAGCTGAGCAATGGAAGTGTGCAGGTTCTACTGTTTTTAAGACTGAAGTTATACTGTTGAATGTACTGTACCTACATCAGAGAGTAGAAGATGTGTGAATATCTTCAGGTAAATTTTAACAGTGAATGAAATGACAAAAAGACTCACAAATATACGTACGTGCTTCTAAAAAGGTTTCTATAAAGACACAGCTAATTACATTATCCATCTATATCAGGTGTCCCTCATGAACTGGAAACATTTTAAACGACTCTCTTCTGTATGTGCACATTTCAACCAATGTATGACACACATACATACACACTGATGTTGTACCTATTTCTTTCCCAGCAGCTACACAGTACAGACTTTTTCTGCTGCTACACATATTGATGTGATGTCAGAGTAGCTGTTTAAGTTTTGATGCAAAGGAAAGTGGAAGATGATGTTTGCTATTCTGGGAGAGGTTCAACAGCACAGTCCAAGCTTAGGTGATGGGAGGCAAGTCATTATTTTATAAATAGATATCTTCGTCTTCTGTGGAAAGTGGAGCAAAATCACAAATCCATTTCAAAAGCTTCCAGCATCAGATTCTCTGCAGGCCAGCACTCCTCCTCTATTATTCAGAAGATTTTTTTTTTCTTAAGAAATGGGCCAAGCCTTAGCACAGCAGGCCTGCACCTGCAATGCACTTCATATGCAGCACTGCCTGGTGCATATGTAGTACTGCATGAGTAATAAGACAGTAAAAATAGACATTACACAATGTTTTACAGCTGCATTAATATTCACACCTAAATAGTGGTGATGTACGCAAAATGTAAGTAGACAAAGTGTTATTCACAGTCCCCATTGTTTATTTTTTCCTAGTGTGTGAATAAGTGCTTAAATATACACCCCATGTATTGTATTATCTTTGTTATTGCCTCTTTATGATCTGATATTGTTAGATATTCTTTTCTGTTTTGAAGAGTTGACATTTAAATTTCCGTAGGAAGAGGAAATGTGTGGCATACACAAAGGCTGCTAGTGTGTCTATACCACTGATTCAGTTTTTGGAGAGTGAGTATGCTGATCTAATATAAGACACCATAGCTCTGCCTGCTTCTGACATCACTTTCTGTCTGTGCATGTGGAATCCGCTACAGAGGACAAAGAAAAAGCTAAAAAAAAAAAAAAAACTCCCCCTTGTGGCGAAAAGTGGGAGGTATTTGCCAGCTCTTTTGCACTAGATGTATGTTTGTGTGTCAGTACATTGAATTATTCAGTTGTTAGTCTGTATGTGGTAGTATATTGACTAGTATTGTTATTGAGTTTCTGCATAAGTATTGATCTGTGCATAGATGGTTCTGTCCCATTTTACACTCCATCACACTGTGTGCTCTCCTCCCCAGTGAAGTGTTCAATGGACAAATCTAGGTTACCATGTTTGATGATAATGCGATATTTATTCTTAACCCTACAAAAGCTGTATGGTTTAGGCTTTTTTGTGTGTGAGTGAGTGATAAAGAAAGAGTAAAGAAGAACAAATAATATTGGCAAAACAAGTCTGTCCTTTTTTATGTTAAAAGTAGATGGATACAGTATATAAGATGCATGTTCTTCAGTAAAATTAAGGTATTTTTGTATGGTTGTGATTAGTAATGCAAGTAAATGCCCTGTCCTTGGCGTATGTACTGAGTGTTCACAAAGAAGGGTGTGCAGGAGGGGGACACAGGGAGGGGCACTGACAAGGGCTGCATCTGCATCACCATGGATACAGAAGGGGAGCTAGTGAATCAATTTCACTTGCTCCCCACAGACTATCGTTGTCACTATGCTGAGGTTGAACCAATCACAGTGTCCATTTTCAGTCACATTGATTCTAGTTGACCAATCAGATTTTTACTCTACCTCTTCTGTTGGCAAAGCTTTATCCTGTTTTATTGACAACTCAGATTAATGGTCTGTTGCTACAAAATACACCATGATGGTTCTAATGCAGACATAGCACTCACTGAACTACACATATCAGTATATGTACTCATTTTAATTCATGTACAAACATTTTTATTCATGTTTTCTCTATTTCATTCTGTTTCACACTCACATAGAGCTTGATGCTGTTTTGCATATTTCTTATTTTTGGGCTTCTGCAGTATTTTCAGAAGCAAACAACTGCAAGTTTAAAACTCCACTAAGATGAGGGCACTACCATTCACTGTTCAAATATATATTTTTCTTTGAAAGAATGTTAATTTGAAAACTGACTCCTTTTGAATGTCTTTGTTTATAATGTAAATTATACTGTTGATATTGATGTTGTTGACATACTTTTGAGTAGTACACTGAAAAAGACTTCAGAAGTAGTTTTTTGGTACCATACATATTCACCATCACTTTGATATTAACAAACATACATAATATTAGCATATTAGCTCTGCATTACTCATTACGCAGTGGGTAGTACTATGGTACTACCCACTGCGTAATGAGTAATGCAGTGGGTTGTGAGTAGTATTAGAGTACATTTAGTCTGTTACCTGTACTTGAGTATTTTAAAAAAATGTACTTAGTAAAGTAGTAACAGTAGTAATGTAAGAGCAGTGCTTTGCAGAATATTTTTTCCTGTGCCACAATTGCACACCTCAATGAATAGGAATCATTTTAACACTGACTACACAGGTTGTGTTTGTCTCCAGATGAAGACCAACAGTCATGCACATCTACTTATTAAACACAAACAGTGGAAATCAACAAACCAACAAAATGAGCAAAAATGAACAAAATAAAAAAACAAACTCAGCAAAAAAAAAAAACAAAATAATCACTTAAATTCATTTAAAAATTAGAAAATGCCAAATTAGTAAACAGATGCAAAAAAAATGAACAGAATACAATAAATCAACAAAATCACCAAGAAAATGAGCAAATATGATCCAAATAATCAAGTAAACAAAAATGAACAAAAAAGCAAAAATAAGCATCACAATTTGTAATAAGCAAATCTTGAGCTTTTCATCATTTTCTCTTGATGTTTAACAATAAACATAGTACACCCACTATATTTGCAACTGCCTGGTCCTGGATGTGACTAATCATGACAGTTAGGTGCAGTCTACTGTACATTGTTAAAACTTGCATGGTGAATAGCCTGTTTTAGTTTGTAATAAATTCCACATTTTTCAGTGTCTGACTAGTTAAGTAGTTTTTTTTTGATGAAAACCTTTTACTGTTGCTCCAATATTTTTATGACTACACTGCTACTTGAGTAAGTTAGAAGTAGAAGTCCTAAAACCTGCAAAAGACTTATGCTTGCCATATTCTATGAATATGGATCTGTGTGATTTTTGTGGCAATTATTGTATGTAATGCTGACAATGTCATTTATAATTTCATATAGAATCAGTCTTTTTGACTATCAAAGAAAATGCAGTTACATTCAGCACTGACTGCCATAAAAATGTTAAGTAAAACCTACACATAATAGTACAAAAATACAAAGCCTTTAAAAAGTACCAAAAAAAACCCTCAGCTTTAATTTAGCTAATTTTTACACAGCACCACTCTCTGTTCAGTCTCACTAAAGCCAACATATCACCAGAGTTCATATTTCTTTTTATTTCTGCTCTTAGATAACCAAAATTCCTCTGAAATGTGCACCTTTCCATATCATCATATCATGTTAATTACAATTATGATGCACTTAGCTTAGTGTAGTTCTCAAAAAGTGGTACAAATTGGAACATCCATACTGAACATAGGCACTATAAATGTGAACCTTAACATAAAGTGTTACCATCCATCCATCCATTTTCTTCCCATTAATCCTCGTGAGGGTTGGGGGGGGAGGTGCTGTTGCTGTTAGCTGCAGCCTATCCCAGCTAACTTGAGCGAAGGCAGGGTACACCCTGGATGAGTCGCCAGTTCATCGCAGGGCTGACACATAGAGACAGACAACCATTCACACAATTCAGAGTGACCAATTCACCTAACCCCCTAGTACATGTTTTTGGTTGTGGGAGAACCTGGACAGAACCCACACAGACACGAGGAGAACATGCAAACTCCACACAGAAAGGCCCCCTTGTTGGGATCAAACCCAGGACCTTCTAGCTGTGAGGCACGAGTGCTACCCACTGCACCACCCTGTCGCCCATAAAGTGTTACCATACTTGTGATATTTATTTGGGACATATTTAGAATAAACATATGTGATCACTTTAAATTCAGATTTTCCTTTTGGATTTTGCCAGTGGAAAATGATACAATTCATTCATATACTGTAGTATTTTTAGTAACAATGGTGTGCTGTTTTCCTTGCCTGTTGTTTCACAGTAGAGTAACCAATTATGTGATTTTTTTGGAGGTATTGTGCCATCATTATTCAAGTGAGTGAACACTGTTGATGTGCCTTAAGTCTGATCTCTGGGGTATTCACATGTGTCTGTTTGGGCATGCTCCATATTTCTGTGTCCTGGTTTTTATCCTGTTTCAGCTCATATTTTCCCAGACCCGCCCCTGTCCTACTTACTCCAGAAACCAGTGGAGGCAGGCGCAGATTTGGAAAAAAATTATTAAGTGGCAGTTGGATTAAATACTTGAGGTGATTTATCTCTCTGTTCTTCCTCATTCTGCCACTTCCAATCCACCATACATGAGGTAAAACATGGATTTTTATGTAAATGAGCAACATCTGTATATGTCTAATCACTGAAATAAATTGATCATAGCATTGCAGGATTTCCCAGCAAAAAAATAGTACTTTAAAGCATATATGACACATAGAAGCCCCCACCTATCATAAAAAAAACACTTTTTTTGTTTCAGTTTATGGTAACACTTTATTGTTTGCACACTTTTTCCAGGTAACTTCATGGAAACTTTTGTCATAACTTTCTAAATTACCTGGGATTCACATGTACATGACAAGGACATTTACAAGTAGAATATGAGGTTTTGTAATCTGGAGCATTTCCATCCATCCAAGCTTCTCACCTTCTGCATTTCAGATAGGTAATGTACAGATATTAATGGGGGTTAAAAATATTTAAAAATATATTAAATTTGTCATCCCAGCCATAAAACAAACAATGTCTTGTTGTTTTAAAGTCATTAGTTTTACTCCATGTTCTTAATACACTCCAAGCAAAAAAAAATATCTTCAGCAAATGATTCTACCATCATGGCCCTGAGACATACTGCATCTTTGTAGTAGATGACAGCTAAAGACCATCTAATTTATTTGTTAAACATCTCAAGAAATCTAATGAAAATAATTTCAATCAATTCAATTCAATCTTTATTTGTATAGCACCAATCATAATCGCCGATTATCTCTAGGCGCTTCACAATTC
>JAQQAE010015395.1:0-12063 GCA_029823295.1 Pseudamia nigra
CTTTGTCTTTTGGCTCAGCTCCTTCTTCACCATGATGGACCAATGCAGAGTCCACATCACTGCAGATGCTGCACTGATCAACCTGTCAATCTCCTGTTCCATCCTTCTCTTCCTCATGAACATGACCCACAATGGTAAAAGATGTACATTATATTTCTGATGTCCTCCAGCATTCTTATAAACTTACTTTGCACCACTAGAGTGAGTAGTGAGCCACTAGCCTGCCCTATAGACTGTATATATTTGTGGACAGGGTAACTGTGAATCGGAATCAGAATAGCTTTTTATTGTCATTGTCAAGGTTTCCATCAACAACAAAATTATTTCCTCCCCCCGAGGGGAGTGGGCCGCAGCGGACATACGAGCAGCCACTTTCACAGTTGGGGGGGAAAAGTGTGGGAGGTAGGGTACACTAGGAAGAGAGAGCAAAAAGCACAGTTTCCAGAATTGGGCTCAAAAGGTGAGCAAAATTATGGACACAAAGAATGGACAGAGCTGTTCAGAGCCCAGTAAAGCGTGTCTCAAAATCAAGCAGTTGGGAAGAGCACTGGCAGCACAACGGACGATTTCTGAAAAGCATGTAGTCTCCATGTAGCCTTCAGAGCATAGCAAAGGCTACTGTTGTTAGCCTCCGTGTAGCCTCCGCTATGCTCTGCTAGCCTCCATGTAGCCTCTGCTACGCTCCAAAGGCTACACAGAGGCTAACAATGGTAGCCTCTGCTACGCTCTGAAGGCTACACAGAGGCTACATGTCACACACTCCAGAGTCTACACGGTGACTCCGGAGGCTACACGCTACACGGCAGGTGTAGTGTAGGCTTGTCTTTACCAATGTCTCAGGCTACTGTATTGTTGATAGCATGTTGGTAGGTGGATCACTGCTGATATTAGCTAGCTAACTACTAGTGTGCATATCACTTCTGGGAACATCAATCGCTTCTGGATGGGCCAGAGTTCACTTCCTGGTCTTTCTTTCATAGCGCAATGTTTTATGCGGATACTGGGATGCATTTTTGGCCAAAATTTTTTTGTACAGTGAATATTTTTAGAGGGAAGCATTCGTACATCGAGGTACCACTGTAACTACTTACTAGGGAAACTATTATGTTATTGTTGATAACAGCAACATGGAGGAAAAAATTCCCTAAACGGAAGAAAAACCTCCAGCAGAACCAACAGATCTGGGTAGGCACCCATCTGCCTCGATGGATTGGGGTTAATGGACAGAGGGGAGACAAAAGAAAAGAGCAGAGATGGAACAACAAACAACAGAGACACTGGATGCCATCCACAGTCACTGGACTGGACCACAACCAGAAACAGCTCTTTCTTTTTTATCCAGAATCAGAAGAATCTGAATGTTCTTTTATTGTCAAGTATGCATACACATACAAAGAATTTTTCTTGACATTAAGGTGCAGTCATAATGAAAGTGCACCAAAATGTTGAGGCAGCCATCCGTGGCACCTCTTGCAGTTGGGGGAAATGTATGTGTGTGTGTAGGGGGGCGGGGGTATAAAATAGGAAAGGGAGAAAAAAAAGCACAGTTCCCAGAATTGGGCTCCATAAGCAGCAAAATTATGGTCACGTAGAAAAAACCCCTCATACACACAGTTAGCGAACAAGTTACACACACATTAACAAAGCAAAATATCAGAGCGATTTGGGGTGTGCGTGTAAGTGTGTAGTAGCGCTCACTGGATGCATTGTGTCATATTAGTTCTGATAGGAAAGTCAAGAATCCTCTCTCCGAACATTTAGTCCAGGTGTTAAATTCCATGATAGTTACCATGGCGACACATGTCCACAGAAAGTTCAACTTGACCCCATATCAGAGTCTTGGTGTAAGCAGGGGAGGGAGAAGCCAAAACTTCATTTTCTCACTCTGTTTCTTCCCTGGAGGTTTTTGTTGCAAGGTCATTTGCAGGAATCCGAAACGTAAACAAGATAACACTGTCTCACTTTCAGAGGCAGAAAAAAACTTTGAGACCTCTCAATCTGATCCTGTGTTTATGATTGCAGACCTTGAAAATCGATCCTTGGAGAGCCTTCCAGCGATTCCGAGACATTAACCACTCTTTGATTTAACTCAGAAATGGTCCCATTCTGGACTGCCAGAGCTCTCCCCAGTTGCTCAATGTGGAGACAAAGCTTCGCCGCATTTTGAACAGCCTTGTCCATCTTCTTTAGTAGTCAGTACACCAGGAAGGCACCCAAGCCAATCAGCAGAAATCCTGTGATCATAGTTCCAAATAGGTAGATGTCCTCAACATCTTCAATCGAATAATAAGACACATGAGCTTCCAATTGTCCCACGTGTCCCTCACGTACCCCACAGCCACTGGGGTTCCCCCACACCCATCTTTCTGTTTGAAAAGATGGTGTCAATTGCATTTAACCCTCCTGTTGTCCTCATTTTCTGTATACATCCTGTGTCCTCCCTGTGGCAGGTCATTTTGACCTGAGGACAACAGGAGGGTTAAGGCCCAGCTAACCAATTCCATGGTACTTTTTAAGTTTGGTCCGAGATGCAGTGAGAGACGAAGCAGACACAGATCGGACACAGCAAGCGAGGGTCAGTGGGGTGGGAGAGAATAGAAAAGCGTTCGTCCTCTCTGAAGAAGAAGAGTGGAGCTCACATTAGCCATATCTGGGTTTGTTCTGCTGGTCACAAGTTTTGTAGTAATGTTTAGCTCAGTTTCCTGAAAAGTAAAAAAAAAATAAAAAAATGGGCAATTGGATTATGGGAACAAGCAAATAAAGCATTCTGTCTTGACAATGTGCATCCTGTCATGTCGAGGAATGACACCAATTCAAAATAGCCTCTTTTTCCTGAGGGTCATTTTATAGCGAGGATCTCTCAGGACTGATACTACTAAGTTCATATTTTCACTGCTTTTATTTCGCATCACAGATTTTTATTTATAAATCCCCAAACCCACTAACAATACATTGTGATGGTGTGTGACCTTTAAATTCTGTTAAAATGACTGGAAGTCTCGAAACAGTAATGACGAATCTGTTGCCATGAAGCTTGTTTACACTGTGCATGTATCAGTGTTTTGTCCCTGCTAAGAATACAGGGACTTTGTACCAACTCACACTGTGCTTTGTAATTAATATTTCTTATCGCTCTCTTTTGTATCTACAGTGAAACCTACCCAGTCTGTGACCCTGCAGTTTTTCTGTTCCTGTAAAAAGTATAACCGTAGGGGAGGATTATCCCAGATTAAACACTGTACAACTCCAAGTCTGAAATGGTGCAGCCAAGTGGAAAATGCAAATTAAAAAATAATGCAGTGCTAATAATTACCTTGATTTGTACGTCACAGACGGTATTTTATATTTAATGAATTGCTTGGTCCACTTCTTTTTTATTTGAATGTAGGCGGCCATTCATCAACTTTGGGTCTACAAAACATTCCAAAAAAGATCAGCCGCAGGCAATTTTAGGGGTAAAATGAATTGAAATTCTTTGAAACAGGTGACGGAAAAATGTAATTCTAAACATAGCTTGGTACAAAAGGGGCATCCAATAAGTGGTTTTGTTTTTTAGGGGCAAAGATGGACTGAGGAATACCAGTTTTTCATTATATGCATGACAAACTTACCAAAATGTTTGAAAGTGATGGTTTTCAAAGACAAGTAGGAAAGGTTTTGAGTATTTTACATACTGTGCTGCATCCTAGTCATTCTGCCATTGTGTCCTTGGGCAAGACACTTTACCCACCCTGCTGTGGTCTCTATAACACTAGTATATTCGGCTGGCCTGGCGTTCCCAGGCCAGCCGAGAGACATAGTCCCTCCAGCGTGTTGTGGGTCTGCCCCAGGCCTCCTTCCAGTTGGAATCTGGGGATTGGACCACCCAGGCCCCTTCAGCTGCACCCATACCACAGAGCACCAGACCCTTACGACCCTTCCTGCAGTTGGTGGGCCCACAGGAAGGTCCAACCCAGCACTAGCAAGTGGCCAGTGAATGAAAAAGTACACACACTTTGATTTCACCACAGTACGTCACACCTGCCGACTTTTCAATAGAAATGAACCACAGGTTATTACTAAGGTGAGCTGGGATGAGATGCTGGCCTGAGGCAGCTGTAAACACAAAATAATGCACAGTTTAATGAAAAACATTTTATCATCAAGAATATTGGCAATATGGGGGTAGGGCTAATTTAGCTTGAATATGACCGTGATGATTTAAATTTGGAGTGTACATTTTTTTTAGATTTAGAACTGTACTTGCTCACAGGGGCAGGAGGAATGCATTTTAAGCTGATGATGAGTGGTTATGACTGGCGTTTCCTATTCTATATTTTGTTGTGAAGAATTCTTAATCCTGGCTGGACTGAGCAAGTTCATATTTTCACTGTATTTGTTTTTTACATGACAGGCTGTAGATAAACCTCAAAACCCAATAAAGGTGGATTTTCAGAGTACGGGACCTTTAAGCCCTGAATGGGACCAAATCATTTCCATAAAGGATGTGTTATTTATGTATTACTGACTGACATGGAGACTGCATCATTACATTATAGGATGTATGAGCAGAGGTCTGTAGTACTCAAGTATTTTTACTTCTTTACATGTATTGGGCTATTTTTTCTAAAAAAAAAAAAAACATGACTTCAATGAGTAGTTGTTTTGCAGGGTACTTTTGACTCTTAATCAATTGCATTTGTAATCAAAAAAGTACATGGACTCAATTAAATTTAGGAATACAAATACCTGAAATGAAAAAATTGACAAAATAGTCAAAACACGTAAATCCACAGTAATACACCAAGCAATAAAATGAGCAAAAAGGGTCAAAATAATCAAGCTAAAAGAAGTGAACAATATCACAACAAAACTGAACAAAAGTCAACAAAACAAGCAACGAAATGAGCAAAAGTGATCAACATAATCAAGTAAGAAAACAAAAATGGATCATTTACCAACAAAAATTATCACAGAATAAACAATATAAGCAACGCAATGAGTAAAAATGATCAAAAATAATCAAGTAAATAAAAAAATTGACAAAACTTGTTTGAACACAATATATTATGCTGTAATAAATTCTATGTTATGACACTACTTGAGTAGTTTTTTTATGAGATACTTTTACTCAAGTACTGATGTTTATCAGTACTTCTACTTGGGTCATTAAAATAAAAAAATAACAATACTCTTCATTGAGTACTATTTCTTTTTACCCACCTCTGCATACGAGACATGGCTGCAGACAAAACTACTAACTGTTCATCACCAACGTTCTTTCAAAGTGCCATTTATTTTATTTTATGTTTTGAAACTTTATTACCTTTCAAAATCATCTGCATTCACGTCTTCAATCCACACATGTGCTCTGAATGATGTCACTGATCCTTCACTGAGCCTCTCCGACCTCTCACTGAAAGGTCAAGAGCTAATCATATTGATAACTCATTGGCTCTATTGATCCAGCTCAGGAGTTAATGGGGATTAGTCATTGACGTTTACTCTCATTAACTGCATTAGGAGCATTAGACACGGAGATGGCACTCGTTATAATGGCAACCGTCTCTCTAATTGTCTCAAGTGAAGGATTCTCATTACCTGTGCAAGCATCTGCACGAAGCCTCACAAGGTGGGAGCACGCTGAGTGGAGGAAAGGTTACGGACGGGTCAAATCTGTTTTCACCGTCACAATCAACACTGGCTGTTTGTAATCAAAAGACACAGCATGGGCTCAGCCGAAGTACGTCAGGACATCATTGAAAAGTGCACTAATTAGAAACGATGACTGACACAGGGAGAACAGCTTGAGGCTTCATCTCACAGCATGCGGCGTTTTAATTGATAGCTGCGTTCCATTTACCTTAGCTTTGTGTACATTTAATGTTTATTTAACTTCTTTATTAACTAAGCCGCTGTGGCTTTACTGACCTCCCAGCTTCTTTCATGTTCATCACAGCTAATATTTAAATTACTTGCAGATCTACTGGGTAAAGGTATTATAAACATTGTACCAAAAGTAAAAAGTTTTGCAATGGATGATGCTGAATACTTTTTATTCCTACTCAGTTACTGTACATTTATGATAAAGAAAATGTACTTGCACTCAGTTACATTTACTCACAGCTCAGTGACGAGCACTGAGACACATCCAGAACATCTAGACACCTGCATGAATGTTAGCAGAGACACGAGAAGGGGAGGAAGCACAGAACAGAATAATGCTGGTAAAGAAAAAACACAATTTTGAAAATGGCTGAACCAAATTAGCTGAAAGTTGCACTTTCAGATCTCCATCAAGTTCTCTTGTGAGATCGGTGGCACAACTGTATGTAAAGAACTGACTGAAAAGTCACAAATTCTGTCATTTCTGTGGCTAATATTCATGGGTCATCAAACAAACTGTACCACCAAACTCAGTAACCTGAGCTATTTGAACAAATTAAACAAAAGCTATTTTTTAATGAAAAGTGCACCTCAGTATGGTGTTGCACTAGAATTATGTCATACCCTGTGCTATTTCATAGTGTGTCTCTGTCATGCAGTGTTTCACACCCATTGCACAACCTGCTTTGGGGCTGATGCCTGAGGCAAATAAACGAAAACATGACAGAAACCGCATGAGCCAAAACTGCTCAAAAACAACCAGTTTTTCCATGTTATCACAGACCTCAGTGGTGGAGTGTCTGTGGGTGGCTGCTACCTGGCAGTGAACTCCATGGTGCCAGGGGCTTGTGGATGGTTTGTGCGCAGTGTGGCCAACACAGCCATATGCCCAGACTGAGGGTGGCAGAGCCAGAGAGGCCTGCTCCTGTGTTCGGGCACTCTGGCCAAACTGCCAGACCATATGGAAATGGATAATGTGTCTCAATGAGAGACACGAGACACTCTGGACTCTGTTTCCATGCTTCAGTGCTATGTTGAGAGAAAACAGTGGCATATTGAACACTTGTTCAAATTTTCCTGTTGTACACTGTAACTTTTAGCTGGAGCTGGACTATAGATTTTTGATTATTGTTATTGTGGTAGATGTGCATTTTACAATCTCTATTATTATTATTATTATTATTAATGCCACAAATCAACCAAAAACATAGGATAACACCTTAATAGATTCTATCAAACCACAAAGTTTGATCCAGATATGGAGAATATTCTGGATATAGTGATCCAGAATGCTTATACTTACAGAGATTTAGGAGAAATAACTACTGTGAGGTAGTAAATAAAGGGCTGGACATGAAACTGACACCAAATTGTAGCACAAAGTCTGCTGATCCAGTAATGTGCCCATGGATTTGATGTATCTTCAACATTTACAGAGCTAGATCCAGAAGAAAACCACCATTATGGAAATATTATTTTTTGTGAATAACGATTGATCTAATAATAATAATATGTATGTGATTCCATTTGCTAATGGTGGGATTTAATGGTTCAAAGAATCCAATAATGAGGGTGATATAAATTTCAGAATATCACTTTTGGGTGCAATGACATTATGGGGGAAATGAGCATAGGTTCAACTGATAAGGGCATTTGAACCTATGCTCCTCTGCTCCTCTGCTCCTCTGCTCCTAGGCATGTGAACTATGAACCTATGTATGAAAATAAACCAAGCAGAGGTCTGCGCTCTCTGAGTGCTTCCTGTGCTCGTACTGGACTGGACCTCCTAGCCATCACATGGATGAGTACACTCTGGTCATAAAGGGATGGACGTTGCCAACAGCAATTACACATGGACTGTGGCATTTAAACAGTAGAGTTGGGGATGAGGTTTAGACTCTGGAGAGCAATTAATGTGTAAAAATTGTTTCATGCCCAGAACCATGGTGTCACCTTTTGACCCCCATGAATCCTGGCATTGCCACGAGGAAAAATCCACTGATGGAAATGGAAAAAAGAAACAAAAATCTCCTCACTCTTTAATTGAAGGCTCTGTGCTATTGTCTTACAAATGCAGATGGTGACTTCTTTGGCCAGGTGGTGTATTTTCCTGCATGTGCTCATGGTGATATGATTTTTCAGAACATTTCAACATGGACTTTTCAAAGGCAGTGAGTGGTACATTTGCACAGTCTGGGTCAGTCACACACCAGCGTAATGGCAGACAACACAAGGTCAAACAATGTCTGTAAAATTGAATTTGAATGGAACATTTTTCTACAGTAAATTGGCTTGACATTTCATTTCATTTCATACAATTTCACTTGATAAACGGTAACGTGACTCGTAGTCATGCATTATTGTTGACCACTGCATCGTGCTTAGGTTTTGTGCCACTGCTCATTTGTCAAGAGGAAAAGCAAGACTATTAATAAAATGAATCTAGTGTGATTCAGTGAAACAATCATCTTTGCCGTTCAAACCGATCTAGACGACCTGGTAGGAAAATACTGCATGATAATAAGCGGTCCTTTACGAGCAGTGGAGAGAGGTTTCACGCTGTGCTGCTGTAATAGAGTGAATAATCAAGATGCCTGCTCTGGCAGTAATGGAAGCTCTGGTGCACTGTGAAAATAGTCCTTTCTGAATGAGATGCTCATCTGTGCATGCACATGTATGGGAGTAGATAGAAAGGCCATTCTCAGTCTCCGGTGCCACTTTGGACATCGTAGCCTCAGGAAAGATTAGATCACTGGTTATTTCTGTGATTTATCATTTTTATGACACACTTACATATATATGTAGATGGATGCGCCAACTTGAAAAAAGAAGCTGTATTTTTTTGCCTTCTGGACCATGATAAATCTTCATAATGGTGAAGAAAGAGGTGTGCCAGGATAAATTTGTTGTTTTCATGCAGAATAACTCATTTAGAGGAGAAGGTTGATTTTACTGTATACAATGGCATGTAAAAGTTTGGCCACACCTGGTTAAAATTTCTGTTAATGTGAGCAGTTAAGCAAATAAAAGATGAAATGCCCTCCAAAAGGCATACAGTTGAAAAAGCACTCTTTGGCAACATTTTAAACAATATCAATGCATTATTTTTGCTTTCTAAAATTAGGTCTGCAAGACCAAGAAAAATTTGTTTGACTGCAAAAGTCCTCCAGGAAGATTTTTCAGACTATGGAGTTGCGGTACACTCTTCAACTGTTCAGAGACGCCTGCACAAACATTGCCAAAAGAATGTTTGAATGTTTAACTTTATGCCTCTTGGAGAGCATTTCATCTTCCACTTGCTTCCACTGCTCACTTTGACCAGGGGTGCCCAAACTTTTGCACGTCACTATATCTTAATGTACCCTTCGATGTACTGAATTGAACTGAACTCTATTTGACTAACTCATAGAAAGAAAAAATAAATCAGTACGATGTCTTCAGTCTTTATCAGCTGTGGTGTTGAACAGTCTGTGAACGTCTGCTGCAGCTGCTCCTCTGCTGGGACACAACACATCATATAACATATAATTACATAATTCCTTCAATAAAATGTGATGTTGCTATGGAAGATATACTAGATCAGAAGATGATTGGACTAAATGGCGGTTTGATTTTTGAAGGTCAGTCTTGCATCAGCGCAGAAGAACTTTTTAGGCTCCATGAATTCCAGTAATACTTGATAATGAAGATGCAGTGTACAGTGCATCATCAAATGTTAAATCCGAAGTTCAGAAGACTGGACAGCTAGCACCCCCAAGTCATTTTGTATCACTGCAGGAGATACCTAGGATGTGTCCCGTTATGGCTGGACAGCCCTCACAGTTTAGTCCGAACCAAACTTCTCCTTCAGTGTTTTTTGTAAGAATTATTTGTCATATTCCACATGCTGTAAATACTGAAGCCTGAAGCGTTAAACAACCCAGAACATGTTTTATATTGTAGATTGTCCAAAACAGATGACAGCTTTGCATACTCATGGCATTGTCTCATCAGATTCATGAGGTACTCACCTGAAACATAAATGTGCCTTTTCAAGAGTTCATTTATATAATTTGTATCACTTCTTTTTTTTTTTTTTTTGCGACCATTGATTGTCTTGTGTAGATGAAAGGTGGGTCAATATCTTGATTAATGCTACTACAACTACTGTACTAATCCATATTACGGCAAGGAACAGTTAGACTGTCTTTTCTCTGAACCTACCATTACTTTGAAAATTGGAGTTCACTCAAATCTGAAATAGCTCAGGATCTTTGAATGTGTCCCCAAGTGCAGTCGTCAAAGCCATCAAACGCTAAAATTAAAGCAGCTCTGATGAGGACCATCCCAGTTTCTGAAGCTGGTAATTCTAAAAATGTCTCCTCTGCAGCAGTAGCTTTTGGTCTGCATGAGTGCCACTTTTAGTACGATACGGATGGAGTTTGTATAAACCTCAGAACCCTATAAAGATGGATTTTCATATCATATGATAAAATCTACATATTAGAAATAAAATTAGACTTATTAAGATTTTGAATCAATCATAGTGTAAAAACTGTGAATATATTTTAATTTAAGACAGCATAAATCAGTCCAGGTTTCCACATTAAACAGGCTTTTCAGTTTATTGAGTGAAATGTCATAACCTAAATAAAGTTTCATTAAAGTGCCTCAAAGATGGAGCAGATTAAGGGCTGCATTCATCACACTGCAAAAGCAAACAAACACTTTATTGTGTATTTTTTGTGGAGTTTGGATAGTTTATCTGGGCAAACAAGTAAACATGAGCTGCCATTTCTAGAGGCAACTGCAGGAATCCTAATTCAAACTCCCGGCCTGCCAGGATTCTGCCTTTGGCTGCACAAGATCTCATTAAGTTATGTTTTTCTGACTTTCTGCAGGCATGGACCATTTAAGATGGAAGTCTGTCTATTCCAGATATGTCAGCTCATGACCTTGTCGTGGCCTGCTCTGAGCACTGACTTTACTGAAATCAATAGAGGAATATCATTTTATTGGCATTTATACAAGAACTCACAACTCTATAGCCATAGCTGTGCAGACTTATTACTACTAAGTCCAAAAACA
Organism: Pseudamia nigra; assembly: GCA_029823295.1. NCBI lineage: Eukaryota > Metazoa > Chordata > Actinopteri > Kurtiformes > Apogonidae > Pseudamia > Pseudamia nigra. Next base: position 10,933 of record JAQQAE010015395.1, read on the forward strand.
GCAGGTTGTTGCAGCTTAATTTTGACTTGCTGACTGTTTTTTTCTCACTTTGCATAACTTTATTGCTACAGCTCTACCTTTACTAGGTTTACCCATCACAGATCAATGTACATAGTCTGTCCAATTTTGCAGTGCATAAACACTCCGGTGCTCATATATAAAACCTTTCCAATACTCTCTGGGAAAAGCAGACAAGCCTGCACCTGCATTTTTATTTGGTGTCCAGTAAGTGTAGATGGGCAAGCTTTTTCTAACACTTTTCTATAGACTCCTGCAAGTTTATTTGTCTGTCAGCTCATCTGCATAGGCTGTAAAAGGGAGAAGGATTGAATCTTCACAATGCTTAGGCTTTTAAATACTTTTATCCTACCATGTGTGCATGGTGTCATCTACAAAGCCCATTTCATGCAAAGTTAGGACATTTCAAGGGCATTTCACATGCATTTTTTAAAACATTTTAAACAGCTGCTGAGCCTTGGTATGTGTTCACCAAAGAATTCTTGTAGCAGACTAATTCAACCGTCGACCTCTACATGTACTGCGTCGTTATATTTTGATTTGTTCATAGGCAGCCAGTGTCTGATCTCAACTTGATGTAAAAGGCAAACTTTGAAACTTTCTCCCACTTCTGTTGGTGTAGGGGAGTTTTTTTGTATAGTTTAGGCAAATAGACATTTGCAGAGGCACAGAGCAGTGGTGGTTGAGTGAGCATCACGGTGCAATAGTTGAGAGAGTCCTGATGAAGGGAAAATAGTGGCAAACAGAACACTATTTTCTAGCTCGTTTTAAAAGCATTTACACTCTAAAGTGCACATAAACTCATCCATACAGATACAAAACTCCTTGGGAATGTTCTAGAGGAAATATAAGCAAAACACAGTCTTTGTCTTTTTGTTTTGCCCTTCAGAGTTTCTGAGTCTGGTTGCATTTCACATTGTTCTGGTTGCATTTCGTATTGTTCTGGGCCAATGTGCTGTCCAATGCTGTTATTAACTGGAGATGTAAAGACACTGGATTTTGCAGAGACCATGTGCAGCAACACCAGAATATAACACAAACGTAAGATAGAGAATATAGGCTGCAGGATGGGTCTGTGGAACTAAATCCACCACCTCACATTATTGAATCCTG
>JAQQAE010015396.1:0-12063 GCA_029823295.1 Pseudamia nigra
ATATTACAGCAAATAATCTAACAAATCACTGCCGTGCTGGGGTTTGATTGACATGTCGCTATAGTAACAGGTCACTACTGAAGTCGGACCGATTCAGACCTTCATATGCAACATGTCATATGACTTTGACACTGTGGCGAAATTTTACCGCATCAGTAATCTAGCGGCTATCTCTGATCACCGAGTAACAATAGTACTCAAGTACATTTACTCCATTACATGTACTCAAGTAGATTTAGTAAGAGAAACTTAGACTAGAATAGAATAAACTTTATTTTTCCCTTATAGGACATTCATGTATGTACTCCTGAGAGTACATATTATGAGTAATACTTTTTAGTCTCTCAGTTACATTTGTAATAAAAACCTTGTACTTTTACTCAGTTAGATTTTGTTACATCTCAATGAGAACAAGTAAAACCAACAAAAAAAAAACAACCAACAAAATGAGCACAAAGTTATCCTTTTAAATGAATGAAAGTCAACCAAATAACCAGCAAAAATGAAACCTGAAATCAACCAAAGAGTAAAATGAGGAAAAATGATCAAGTAAATTAACAAAAATGACCAAAGTAACCAATGAAACTGAGTAAATTTATTAAGATTAGCAACAAAATGGGCAAAAGCCAACAAAGAATCAAATGAATAAACAAAAATGAACAAGGTGACCAGCAAAATTCAACAGAATCAATTAAATCAACAAGGAAATGGGCAAAATAATCAACAAAAAGGAACAAATCAAGGCATTAAATCTTGTGATAAACAGATCTTAAGCAGTGTCTGTACATTTGCCTGGTATATGTGTAATTTCGGCCACCGATGCCACTTCTTCTCGATCCTGTGCCGTTTCATGGAGATGCTTTTAAATCCGTCTCTCACAGGTGCAGGTCGAGGCAGGGATTCCACTCCACATTTGTCTTTCGCGCTTCAGCAGGTGGCTGCAAAACCTGCAGCGTCAGAAGGGCGTGGTCTTCCCGGACGGGCCGCAGAGATGCTGTGAAGCTCCGCCCCCTCAGAAACTCTGCGCTTTCCTCACGTGGTCGGGTAAAGTCGTTTTTCTGTGGCCCCGTGTGATTCTGGCTCTCGCTTTCCGCTCATTTTGCCCCGTTGTGCGAGAAACAAACTGAAAACGGCCAAAATGCGCTGTTCGTTGGAAACGTCGCCGACGGAAACAAAGTTTTTATACATCATCATTCCGTTTGCAGGAAATGGAGTCAGTGTGGGTAGAACTCGAGTACATTTACTCCTTTACATGTAGAATTTTTTTTAAGTACTCACAGTAGGAATTAAGACTTTTTACTCTTACTCAGTTACATTTGTGGCAAATTCTGACTCTAGTCAGATTTTGCTGCATCTCAATGAGTAAGGGCAACAAAGGTTGAGATTTAAAAAATCCAAAATAATTTATCAAAATGAATAAATTATGCAGCATAATGAGCAAAAATGTATAAAAAATTAACAAAATAAACAAAAATTAACTAAATGAACAGAAAAAGCAGAAATAAAGAAAATAATCAAGTGAATGAATGGAAAATTAACTATCATAAAGAAATTGAGCAAAAATCCACAAAATAAGCAAAAATGATTAAAGTAATTTTTCACAAATAGTACTTTTAGAAGTGCAGCAGTTGTTTTGCAGAATACTTTACTACAGTAACATCTGTGATGGATATGATGTACATCTACTCGGCTGCATTTGGCCACAGCTTGATGAGTTTTTTGTTTTTTTTTTGTTTTTTTTTTTAAAGCCCAAAATGAGCAAAAAAATTAAATTAAATGGACACAATCAAGAAATTGGGCAATAAAGTCAAAATATGCAACTAAATGAGCAAGAATGTTCACGTAAGTTAACAAAAACAAACAAAATTGGCAACAAAAACTCAACCAAGAAACAAAATAGGAAACAAAAAAATTATTTTTAAAATAGATTTTCAAGGAAATGAACTTTTTTTTTTTTTTTTTTTAATCTAGAAAATGAAGAAAAATAATGAAATAATTACTATGTTGCAGCTCAAACGTGCGTCATAAGTCATGTTTTACATGAAGGGGTTGAATATTTTTGGACACTTCTTTTCGATGGTGACGGTTGCCGAGCCCTGACATAAGGTGAAAATAGAAAATGTGTTTTATGCAGTTCATGGTTTTCCTGGATATTGAGGTTCTAAGTTCCTTTATGACATAAGTTCCTTTATGTTTGACATTAGTAGGTAAATAGTAGTTTGGTATTTTTCTCTGAACTATTTAGGTTTTATGATGTGGAAGCACATTGTATTCATGAGATTTTTTTTTTAATTATTGTTTAATAATTATGACTTATGGATCTAGTAACACAAGACATGTCTGTGGTGCGTTCACTGCCCCTCGGTTTCATCACTAACCACCGTTTTTGCAGCATTTAGAAAGTATTGAATTAGGCACATTTGTGTTTTATGATATTTCATGTGCATTAATCCAGGATTTTTATATCCATGAAGCATCCTGTACTAGTTTGACTGTGATTCTAATGGATGAGCGCGGACCCGCCCTCTGAACAATCCCAGTGATTTAACACGTCTTCATAGTGTTATATACTAATATTAACGCCGTCCTCTGTAACAAACATGTCTCAGTCCAACAAAGAAATCAAAGCAGCTTAAATCTGACAGCGTCATGTTCAAAAGAAGAGATTTGACAGGCTTCACTTTTACAGCATCTCATAATTACGAGAAAAGCTCTTGTAATTATGAGATGCGGAGTCTAAACATATTTTTCTTCAGTGAACGCGGCGCCGTCGTACGAGGACGTTCATGTTCAGGTGGGAACCAAACGGCCTGTTTTACATCCACGTCTGTCAATGTTTCATTCTTTGTCATGAGTGTTTGGTGCATGATTTAAATGTTGTTTTTTTTTTTTCAGATTGGGATCTGGGAGTTTGTCTGAACTACGAGTGTAAACGTAAACAGATTCATAAGCCGGACGTTCTGAACAGCTGGATCGACGTGAGGAGCACATACCGGGTAAACGCATTCCTCTGCTCCGGTCCCTTCTCATGCTTTCTGATCATCTCCTTCCATATTTTGTACCTTACTATTTTCTTTTTCGCTGTATTTACCAGTTGTTTGTGTGATTTTAATGTACAAGCCCAGTTCCACTGAAGTTGGGACATTGTGTCAATTGTAAATTAAGGCAGAATAAAATTATTTTGGAATCTCATAAACCCACATTTTATTCCCAATCAAACACACGCAGCATGTCAGATGCTGAAACTGAGACAATTTACCATTTCATGGAAAATATTTGCTCATTTGGAATTTGGTGACGGCAACATATCTCAAAAAAGTTGGAACAGGGCCAACAAAAGGTGGGAAAAGTAACTGTATGTGAACACATGCAGGAACTCCAGGGTCCTGGAGCTGATTTAAAACGTTCTGAGGCAAAACGTGAAACTGGTCTGTGATCAGATGAGTCTCAGACCATTTTAAATCATGTTTGTTTGTGGATGGTGTTTACATATGCGTGTATTTGTGAATTGCACGGTGGGCTGTGATTTGTGGACGTCTTCATGCAGTGATTTCCAGTAGCGAGTCGTGTGTGTGTGGGTTTTTTTTTTTTTTTTTTTTTAAATGCAGTGCCACCAGAGATCACCAGCATCCAGTTTGACCTTTTGACCTTCCTCCTGATTCTATGAATCTTTTGATATTCAATCAATCAATCTTTATTATACACTGTAGATGGTGGCTCTTTAACGTATGAGGAACATTTTTCTGAAATTGTTCCATTATTTTTAGTCCCAGATTGTTGAACCTCTGTAAAAGACTCCTTTAACCCAGTCATGTTATTGACCTGCTACCGGTTAAACTAGTTAAATGTTACCGGATAAAGTAGTTAGATGTTACCGAGCCGGTACTGGATGAACTAGTTAAATGTTACTGACCAGTTCCCAGTTAAACTAGTTAGTTGTCAAATGCTCCTCCAGTTGGTTTGGATTTGTACCAATAAATTTTCCAGGCTTTTGTTTCCCGTGTTCCAACTGGTTTTTAAGATGTTTCTGCCATCAAATTCAATACAAGGTTTTATTCTCCATGAACTGGTAAAATATCTGTTTGTTTACATTGTGTTGGGAATAAAATATGGGTTTGAGATTTATAAATCATTGCATTCTGTTTTTATTTACATTTTACACAATGTCCCAACTTCACTGGAACTGGGGTTGTATTTAAAAAGGGTTAAAAAGAACATGATGACAAACTGATCTTTAGCCAAGTAGTGTTTTCAAATGTGTTGATCTTGCGTCGACGGTCTATGACTTGGATCCTGGGTCATGGCTTCATGTATTTTCCAGCTGTTTTACGACAGGAAACCTCGAGGCCTGAACGGAGCTCTGCAGGACCTGGGAATCCGGTTCGAAGGCCGAGAGCATTCAGGTACCAAACAAACACACAGACCCGGGTAAGTGTGTGTGTGTGTGTTTCTGATCCATTATTAATCCTGGTTTTCAGGTTTAGACGACTCCCGAAACACAGCTCAGCTGGCGGCGAGGATGATGAGGGACGGATGTGTCATGAAAATCACCCGCAGCCTGGACAGGGTGAGTGGTCGTCCGACGGCGCCCTTAACGACCTCTGACCCCTAAACTCTGTGTCGTCCATTCGTCTCCATAAAGAAGCAGCTGTGACGGTGCCGCCGTGCGCTGATGAGACGTTGCATGTTCATTTTATAATAAATATGTTGAGACGTTGTTGTAAATCATGCACAGTCGCCTTTTTGTCTGAGACGCTGCAGACGGACTCGTATCTGTGAATTTTCCCCGTCGTCCAGGTCAACGTTTTGTTCAGAATCGTCCTGGATCCAAACGTCCAGTCGACAGAAGGAAAATGAACCACACGCCTCGGTGCAGACGTACATTATTTCCCAAAACAAAAAAATACACTTTAACGGGTAATTTTGAGTTACTGAGTTCACAAAAAGTACATGTATATGAGGTCGGTTCAAAATGACCATTAAATATGATGCAAGTGGAAAAACTGCTCTTCTGGTATTTAAAGAAGAATATAATTTCACCGTAACGACAACACAATGGTGGGTATAATACACACAAACAGTACTCAAGTAAAAGTACTGTCTCAAGTAGAAGAACTCATTAAATTGAGTACGAGTAAAACTGTCAAACTACTTGAGTAACTTTATGACATGGGATTATTTCAACCTCATACACTGCCTTTAAATGGGAATTTTCATAATTTTTATTGCTCTTATTTCTGATCATTTTTGGTGGTTTTTTTATTTTTTTTTTTCTTTAAACCAATGTCACTCTTTAATTTGTACATTTTTACAAATTTTGCTTTTTATTTTGTCTTGTGCTCATTTTTTTTAACCTTTTTAATCACTCAATATTCCTTATTTCTCAACTTTTTGTTCACTTGATTTTATTATTTTATTTTATTTTTTTATTTTTTTGCTCTTTTTTTTTTTTTCTTGTTTGATTCATTTTTAACTCATTGTTCGATTTGGTTCATTTTTACTAGTTTACCTTTAATTTGTTCTTTTTCTTGATTGTTTTGATGCCTTTTGCTAATATTTCTTATTTGTTGACTTTTTTTTTTTTACTCTTATTTATTGATTATATTAATTTTTGTTTATTTAGTTGATTTCTTTCCCTTTTGCTTATTTCGTTTTAATATTTTGTGAAATTTCTTCAACTGCTTATTTCAGTTTTGTTAATTTTCTCGACGAGTCTGTTTGCTTATATTGTTGATTTTACTGCTTTTTTTTATTACTTTTGCCCTTTTTATCACTTAGTTGCTCATTTTCTTCTAAAATTAAATAATTTAAAAAAAAATTTTTTTAAACTTTATTTCAACCATTTGTGCTCCTCACTGAAGCCAAATTTGAGGTTTTTCATTACAAATGTAACTAAGGGTAAACGTATTCTGCAAAACAACTACTCTTTAAAAGTACATTTCATGGGAAGAACATGTAAATGAGTACATGTACTCGAGTACTACCCACCTCTGTAAATACGCAAGTCATCCCCATTTCTGTTAAATTTTAGTGCTGCTTCTGTTTTTTCGTGATGGTTGATGATCATACTTAAACATCCATCATCTTCCTCTTATCCTGGTCGGGGTCTCGGGGGCAGCAGCCTAAGCACAGAAACCCACACCCCCCTCCTCCAGCTCCTCTGGGGGGGTCCCCCTGCTGTTCCCAGGCCAGCCGAGAGACATAGTCCGTACAGTGTCCTGGATCTGCCCCAGGGCCTCCTCAGTTGGTGTTAGTTTTGGCAACCAGGGATTGGACCACCTGGGCCCCACCTTCAGCTGCCACCCAATCCACACAGCACCAGACTCTTAAGACCCTTCCTTTACCCCCGACCACATAGATCCCAGGATCAGTCAGACCCCCCCACCACCATGATGAGGAGGAGATTCAAAGAGGGGACCACGCTTAACATTTCTCCTATTTACCAGATCCACACCTCATTTTGCAGCTTTTTTTTTTTGGTCTATGCAGAACTCTTGCATAGTGCCATTATTTCACTACAGTAATTGGATGCATTATTTCCTACACTTGGGTATGGATGACTTCTTCTTTTCCTTTGGGCTGTTCCCTCCAGGGGTCTCCACAGCCAATCATCTGCCTCCATCTCACCCTGTCCTCTGCATCTTCTCTCACACCAACTACCTTCATGTCCTCCTTCACCACATCCATAAATCTCCTCTTCGCATCCTACTACCGATATATTCACTATCCCTCCTCTGTACAGGTATGGATGACATAAAAGCGAATTATCTTCCGTCTTCTCTTTGCAGATCCCACCGATGAGCAAACCCATCTTTAAAAACCAGACCTGCCCTACTGAAAACAAGAACGACAAGCCTAACTCGAACGGTAATAAAACTGGAAACGGTCCAACCACGAACAAAACTCCAGCATCTACAGTTTCTACCGAAGCCTGGCAGAACAAACAGTTGATGGAGAACGACCCCAGGGAGAGTCGAGTTAAAGAATCTGTTCAGAGTCTGGTGTCGACAAAGACGGTGTTGAACGGTACAGAGATCTCATCCTGGAGATGCGGCCGTGGGTCGGTTTCTTCTCCAGTTCTAGTTCTGTGCTCGACTACTGTTGGCTGCCTTTCACATGTACCTCCACCGGGAGCAGACGTGCAGTTGAAGGAAAATGGTGAAATCGCTGTGGAAACAGAGGACCGATGTGGCTCATATGATGATGTGGTGTTAGAAGGCGATAGTGTCTTCAGTGTAACAGATGAAGACATCGAGTACGGATCTGATTCATACAGTGGACGTTACGACTCCGGTCCTGTGATGGTCTCGTTAATGGGTCATTTAAAACAAAGTGGTATTGGACATAACTATGAGTTGCCAATGAATTGTGAATCGACGACAAAGGGGCCGTCAAATGTAAATGTGTGTGAGTCGAACGCTTGCTTCGCTGTGCCAAAACCTGTTTCTTCAAGTCGTCACAATAAGGGAGGGAATAAAGCCTCTTCTGAGCTTCACAAGTCGGAAACAAACCCACCCTCCATATTCAGGCCAAAACCTTATTCCAAGGGGCAGACCTCCACCCCAAATTCCTCTTTTGCCAGAGTAAAATCAGTCAACGCACAACACACGAACCTGAAGAACACTCCAAAGTTCACGATCTTCACTGATCCCACAAACATGGCTGCAGCTACCGCCTCACGCTCCACCTCTGTCCTCATCCCCAAGAACGTTCTCTCCTCTTTGTCGTTCAACACCCTCTCCTCCTCGTCCATGAATCGCTCCTTCGTTCCCGGGACGGCAAAAGGAGGCTTGAAAATCACATCTCCGCTGTGTTTATGCGGCCGCCGTGCAAAGCGACAGGTTGTGTCCAACGGGGGTCCCAACCACGGCCGAGGGTTTTACTGTTGTCCGGTCCGCCGCTCAGCCGGTGGCCAAGTACAGAAAGGATGCGAGTTTTTCAAGTGGGAATCGGCTCTGATGAAAAGTAGCTCTGCTGCTGCTGCCGGATCCTCTGTGTCACATGACTGCCTCCGTTAACCTGAAACCACCTCAGGCACATCCATCATCTGTCGCCTTTCCTGGTCAGGGTCTCAGGGGCAGCAGCCTAAGCAGAGAAGCCCAGACTGCCACCTCCTCCAGCTCCTCTGGGGGGTCCCCAGACATTCCAAGGCCAGCTGACAGACATGGTCCCTCCAGCATGTCCAGGCCAGGGGCGTGGGTGGTCCAATCCCTGGTTGCCAAAACTAGCTCCAACTGGGAGGAGGCCCTGGGGTGGACCTAGGACACCCTGGAGGGACTATGTCTCCCCACTGGCCTGGGAGACCCCCCAGAGGAGCTGGAGAGGGAAGTCAACCAATCATTATGTCTGCATTTATTTATTTATTTATTTTTTGCTCTGTAAATCTACTTTAATGTTATTGTTTTAAATGTGTAATGAGTTTTGTTATAAATGACGAAACTGCATACTTACATTTTAGAGCCAATAATGTGCACTAAATATACAGTTTTATAAATCTGAGAAGCATGAATGAGATGCTAATCATTTTTAATAAAAATCGATTAATTTTTAAATTACTTGGTCCTTGTATAAATATGACCTCAGATATTATAAGACCTGAGAATCAATGACAAGAACAATCAAACGAAACAAAAACTACCCTGCCTTTGCTCAAGTCAGCTGGGATTTCTTTATAACAGCAGCTACAGCGTTGACACAGAATAAATAAAAGTTCACATATACCAGTGCAAGTAAATTGTCACATCTACACACACAAAATGAATAAATAAATAAGGAGCATCAGAGAAGAAACATTTCACTGAAAATGGATCAAGTACAAAGTGTTGATCAGTCATAAATAAAAGAAAAAATGAAAAAAAAATAAGTAGCACAATGAACAAAACATTTCACAAAATTAATAACGAACTAATAAAATCACATGAAATCTGTTCACAAAATGAATAAAATGTATAAAAAAATTAGCTAAACAATCCATTGAAATCAACTAAAATGTGCAGTAATGTACAAAATATTCCACGAAATGAATAAAAAAATTAACGTCATAAGCACATGATCAATAAAAAAATAAAGTGATCATACCTTTTTAACCCATTGCAGTTTAAATGTGCATCATATGTCATGTTGTCCACACATGTGCCTAATATGTACGTTTATTATGTCTTTAAATATCGTAAAGTTGCAGACTCCTCTTCAGGACAGTTCGCCAAAACCTCGGGCTTTTTGTCCTTGCCTCTCGCCGTACGTGATACCGTTGTGTTATGTTTGTGACTGAGACGACGTTTCCTCACACCGTCACCGTTTCATGCCCGCCTCAGGTTTTTCCGTACATGCTGCTCACTTCGTACGCGTTCGTCGTTTCAGTCCCGGTGTCTGAAAACCCGCCAAAGCGCGCGTGAGCCGAGCCGAGCGGCTAGCGGCTAACAGCACAGCTAACACCGCCGGAGGGGGAGGAGCCAAAACAAGACGCATCCGCCGGAGGCTTCCGTTAAACGTCACGTTACCCGGACATTTAAACGTCCCACAGGCTGGTGGAACATGTCAGCCGCGCACAGCGACGGGAGGAAACGAGGCAAGAAGCGGTTCGGCGGCGGCGGCCAGCGCGGGAAGCGGTGGCGGGGCTGCAGGGAGCTGGAGGTGGGGATGGAGGGCATCCTCATCACCTGCAACATGAACGAGAAGAAGTGCACGGCGGAGGCCTTCAACCTGCTCAGTGAGTACGCAGACAACATGTACGGCCCCGAGACGGTGAGTCCAGCACAAACACAACCTCATGATCACTGACCTCTGACCTTCCTCCCATCCTGGTCCGGGTGGGGGGGCAGCAGCCCACACTTGACCCTCCTCCGGTGCCACCCAAACCACACTGCACCGGACCCTTCAGACCCTTCCTGCAGGTGGTGGGTCCACAGGAGAGTCTTCATCATTAGGGTCTTGTGAATCAGTCTTAGTCTGACCTGTGACCCAGGACCGGTTTGTGTTGGAGACCCTACCCCCCGTCAGGTAAACAAACCCCTTCATTCAAAGAGGCAACAATGACTCACACAGGAGTAAACTGACCTCATAACCACTTCATTTCCGTTCAGTTCCTCCCTGGTAGGGTCTGCCAAGGCAAACTGGTCCTAGGTCAAAGGTCAGACTAAGGCTGATTCAGACCCTTATGACTATGTCCTCCTGTGGACCCACCACCCGCAGGAAGGGTCCAGTGCTGTGTGGTTTGGGTGGTCCAATCCCTCAACTAGAAGGAGGCCCTGGGGCAGATCCAGACACACTGGTGTCTCATCTGGCCTGGGAACGCCTGGGGGACCCCCCAGAGGAGCTGGAGGAGAGGGACGTATGGGCTTCTCTGCTTCGGCTGCTGCCCCCGAGACCCTGACCAGGATCAGAGGAAGATGATGGATGGATGTTAATTTTATAATTTAATTGACTCTTTTCTTCAGTACCTAATATTTATTTGTTAATTTTGTTTCTTTAATTGTATAATTTACTTCACTAACTTTTTTTTTTTCTTCTTTTTGATTCTATTCATTTTTTTTATTTTTTGCTCAGTTTATTCATCGTCATTAAAAAATTTTTTTTGCATTTTAATTTATTGTTTTGTTTGTTTGTTTGTTTGTTTTTTATTTACAAACACATTTTACTCTTTATTGAGCTGTGGCCAAATGTAGCTGAGTAAAAGTACTCAGTTACAAACAACTCTTAAAAGTACACTTTTTTTTTTTTTTTGAGGAAACTAGTCAGGTTCATGTAAAGGAGTTAATGTACTCGAGTACAGTGGTTCCCCGGGTAACGAATTTAAAATTGGCCAAAATTGTGTCCTGGCTAACGGAAAAGTTTCAGGCTAAGGCTTCTGTAATTCGGGTTATGAATTTTTTCCGTAACACAGAAGACTTCACTTCTGGGTTTATCTCGGCCGAGTTAAACGTCAGCGTGAACTCCACGCTGTATATTTGCCTTTTTTCACCTAAAATACTGCTTTATTTTGTGTTTTTCATCATGGGACCTTAGAAAAATGGCGTCTCCATCTCATCCTCCTCCGATAAGTGTCTTTATAAATCAATAAACGTGCACATACGGGTGTGTAAGACGTATTTTATATGGGAGTTTTCACGGGTCCAGAACGGATTAATTGGGTTTACATGTATTCCTATGGAAAAACTCGCTCCGGCTAATGAATGATTCACCCAGTGATCGTGACGCCGGAACGGATTAAATTTGTTACCGGGGCAACACTGTACCTTTGAGTCTGGTCATATTGGGGTTACGTTGCGGTTTCCTGTCTCCGTCCCAGGAAATGTTTTTAATGTTCGGGCCACATGATGGATTTTGAAAATATTGTGAGGTGAGAATATGTCATGGTTCCAGTCGAGTGAATGACATGAACGTTGAATATAAATGTAAAAGGTCCAGTTTTCAGAGGATGGATAGTTTTTTCCAAATGCAGAAAAATATCTTGTTCATTCTGCTGGTTGTTTGTCAAAATAAAGTGAGTTATTGTACATTTAGAATCTGAGCCATTGATTTTAATGGATGAATGAATTATAAGTGAGTGGACGCTTGACTTAAAAAAAAAAAAACTGGGACAAATTATTTGCATCTTCACGTTTGTAAATGAGCGAGTAGTGTTTTTTCTTGTGTTTTCAGGTCAGTGGATTAAACACACGTCACAACGTTTCACACAGTTAACACCGTGTGGTTTTTTTTTTTTTTTTTGGGGTCAAATCATGCAGCCTTGTAAGAGACGGAGCATGTGCAGAAATAACATCCAAAATGCTGAAGATACATGGGAAACGGTTGAACGGGTCAGTGTTGACTGTGGTGTGTGGTGGTTACAGGGTGGACACAGCAGCAGCGACGATGACGAGGAGGAGGAGGAGGACGTGGAGGAGGCGCTGAAGAAGGAGGTGGAACAGCTTCAAGCGAGTCGAGTGAAGAAGGAGCGACGCTTCCAGGCTCTGGACAGTGGAGCCAACAACGTCATCTTCATCAGAACAGTCAATCTGGGTACGTGTGTCCGGTGGATCCCGCCGGGGGATTGGGGGGCGTCCGGAGCCCCCTGCCCGTCGG
>JAQQAE010015397.1:0-12062 GCA_029823295.1 Pseudamia nigra
ACCTCTCTTATCTTTTTAAATGGGTGAACTTGCACATTTTTACATTTCCCAATAATTATTGTCCCCACTGTATGTGATGCAGTCTGCCTGTCTTTTCTGGCATAGTCGTACAATTAACATACTTATCAACCGATTCAGGCCTGAGTCAATGAACTGTGGGCATTTATAGGAAAAGAAGGGAAAAAAAAAACATCCTGTGGCTACCGGAGAATATTTCCCCTTTCAATTACTGCAAACCTTTCTTTATGGTTTAAATTGAGTGCACTGGAAAATCCTTGCAAGAATGTCAATTTTAATCCATCCTCTATACTTTCCTCGTGCAGTGAGAAAAGGTGAACAAAATGAGGCTGTCATCTTGAGGTTTAAAAAAAGATGCTTTACAAGTGAATGACCTCTAGATTTTGAAAGCAGTGTCGTGCCAAATTAGCATAATTCAGTGGCTAATTTAAAGGGGCTAATTTTTACACTCATGCATGCTCATATCAGTGAATGCCTTAATTGTGTCCCATGTATTTAGCCTGTCATTTACAGTACAGACATGCAACTGAGACCGGACGTCAAACTGAATGTTGTCTTCCACCGCAGTAGTTATGTGCATTGCTCTTTACTGCATAGCTAACAACTCAAAGGTGCATTTTAAAGAATTTATGAATTTGTTGGTGCTGCTTGAAATTCACACCTGTTATGTGTTGTAAAGTCATTACTGTCTACACTTTCCGGGGAGAGACTGGCAGAGTAATAGCTGTAGGAATGAGACAGGCCATTTAACGTACAGTTCCCTTATATCATCGTTGTGGCCTGAGGACAGTATCCAGCTATTCTATGGATGACCTTGAGGAGGTGATGGCTGCGACATCACTATGGGGAATGTGAATTACCTCCGTTGTTTACTTTGAAGTCTGTTTCATGTACAGTACATGGTACCATCAATTTCTGGTGCTTTCTCTATAGGATGAAATAATGATCTCTCAAGGTTAACTTAAAAAGTAAAGAAAAAAATGGATTAGCCCTCTGAGCAAGTGAGAATTTACAACCATAATTCCAAAATGTTGGGATGCCGTGTGAAATGTAAATAAAAACGATGATTTGCAAATTTCATAAACCCATACTTTGAACATAAGCAACATATCTGATGCTGAGACTGAGACATTTGACTATTTCATGGAAAATATTAGCTCATTTTGAATTTGATGGCAGAAACACATTTCTAAAGAGATGGAACAGGGCAACGTTCACCGTCCTGTAGTAACTTCTCTTCTTTTAACAACTGTCTGTAAACGTATTGGAAGTGAGCAGACCAGCTGCTGGATTTTTAGGAGAAGAATGTTGTCCCATTGTTGTCCGATGCTGGATTCTAGCTGCTCAACAGTCCTGGACCTTTGTTGCCCTTTTTTCATTCAAATGTTTTCTATTGGTCAAAGTTGTAGACTGTAGGCAGGTCATTTCAGCACCTGGACTCTTCTCCTGCGAAGTCATGCTGTTGTGATGGATGTGGTTTAGTATTGTCTTGTTGAAATATGCAAGGCCTTCCCTGAAAGAGACACTGTCTGGATGGAGCAGACGTTGTTGTAAAACTTCTACGTACTTTTCAGTATTGATGATGTGTTTCCAGATGTATAAGCTGCCCATGGCATAGGCACTAATCGAACCTCATACCATCAGAGATCAAGGCTTTTGAACTGTCCACTGATCATGAGCTGGATGGTCCCTCTCCTCTTTAGTCCACGGGACATAGTGTCCATGGTTTCCAGAAATAATTGAAATTTTTGATTCATCTGAACACAGAAGAGTTTTTTTTTTTTGTCTAAGACCATTTTAAATCAGCTTTAGTCCACAGAAGACAGCATCCTCCTCCTTTTATACACATTTTTAAAGGATTCTTCACCATTGTGAGTCAGGATCAACATTTGTCCTTGTAATGCCACAAATAACACCCAGAAAATTTAGCCAATAAACATAGGATAACAATATAATAGATATCAAATTGCTAATTTTCATACAGATTATGGACAATATTCCAGATATAGTGATCCAGATTGCTTGTACTTTCAGGGGTTTGGGGAAAATATCTCCTGTAAGGTAGTAAATAAAACTATAGACATGAAACTGACACCAAACTGTAGTGGAAAGTCTGCTGATTCAGGAATGTGTCCATGGATTTGATGCATCTTCAACAATTATGAATAACATAATATTTAATGAATTACTATTGAACTCATAATGACATGATGTGATTCCACATCCTAAAGGTCGGTTTCATGGACGAAAAGTCCAATAATGAGGGTCAAATAAATTTCTAAATATTACTTTTGA
This sequence comes from Pseudamia nigra, assembly GCA_029823295.1. Taxonomy (NCBI): domain Eukaryota; kingdom Metazoa; phylum Chordata; class Actinopteri; order Kurtiformes; family Apogonidae; genus Pseudamia; species Pseudamia nigra. The sequence goes on from JAQQAE010015397.1 coordinate 2,314, forward strand.
TGCAATAACATTATGAGGAAAATGAGCAAAGGTACAAATAATGTAATGGTAGGTTTTCACTATGAAGAGAAACTGTGCTGCCGGAGGTCTGCGCTCTCTGAGTGCTTTCTAATTTATTGGCAAATTCTCTTCCAGTTGTTGTTGATTTGTGCCAGTTACATTTCCAGCCTTTTGTTGCCTTTGATCCAACTTCTTTGAGATGTGTTGCTCCTCACAATTTCAAAATGAGCTCATATTTTCAGTGAAATGGTAAAATTTCTCAGTTTCAACATCTGTTATTTATAGTCTATTGGGAATAAAATATGGGTTTGTGAAATTTCCAAATCATTACATTCTGTTTTAATTTATCTTTTACACAACAGCCCAACTTTTCTTGGAATTGGGTTTGTATATCGTAGTCGTAATAATGGTGATTTTGTGCAGCAGCCATTAGCACAGCTCAGCTTGACTTATCTGTATTCCAGCTCTTTTTGTTAGCTCTTGCAGCTGCAGAGTGATTGTTGCAGGATTTATTAATAAAATATACCGTGCCCTTTCATTTTCCCAACTTTCTCCCTAACCAGTGATTATTTTTAATGACAGAGGTGCAGTTTTGTCCCGGTGACAACATCACATGACCAGAGGTGAGCTTGAGCAACTGCCATATAAATGTCCTTCGGAGCAAATACACATAAAAACCTTCACTGAGTGCAATTAGATTGAGACTATATATCAACACGTACAGACCAAGATCAATAAAAGTGACATGCACGTATATAGCCATAGCCCAGCGAAAGAGAGAGATGGCAACACCTTTATATTGTGATTCATTAAGCCATTAATGAGGCATTTTACAACATGTCAGCTTGGTGATGATTGACGAGGCTTTATTTATTCAGACACAGCAATATGACCTACTAGATCCTGACTTCCGCTGTGAAGTAGGTTTATCACAGCTGGAGGAGACTGGAAATAGAATCAGCAAGTCCAGTCACAGTGCATAGAGAAGCAGTAAACTGTGTCCTTATGAAGGAAATGCAGTGGTAGAATCTTAGCAGGGGGAAGATACTGCACTGTGACCATCAAAAAGAGCACTAATCTGTGTGAAATTGGAGAAATTTGTTCAAAGGCATCAGATAGAAAGTGCACACCCTCAAGTCATTTTGATTATTCATAAAAAAGGGCCAAAGGCTTTAATATGCCATTGTATTCCACTGATAATAAACATTAAAAAATGGTGTAATAGGGCTTTTAAAGTGTGATTAAGTCTTCGGATGGGTTTGTGTGGAGCAGCGGTGATTTCTATTCATTTCTAAGCTCAGTGTGAAGATCGGAGCCTCAATCATCAGACGGGGCGAAGGATGCGAACAGCCTGGATGGAGAAGATCACCCTGCAGAAGCAAAATGCAGTAACTCAGCAAACAGGGAAACATACTTTTTTTGATCATCTTTAATTGATTTTTTTTATTGTTTTGCTGTTTTCTTTGTTTAGTTTTGATTCTTTTTTTTTCCTTTTTGTGCCTAATTTGGTTCATTTACATGATTATTTTGTTCATTTCCTTCATTTTGGTTCCATTTTTAGCATCTTCTTGATTGTTTTGTTCATTTTGTCGATTTTGATTTGAATTTGGTTCATTCCCTTGATTAGTTTGCTCATTTTTCTTATCTTCATTTTAGTTAACTTTTCTTTTTGTGTGCTTTATTTGTTCCATTTGCTTGATCAGTTTGTTAATTTCTTTTTCTGTTTTTAGCATCATCTTGATTGTTTTGTTCATCTTTCTTTTGTACATTGAATTAGATTAATTTTCTGGATTAGTTTGTTAGTTTGGCTTCTTATTTTGTTCATTTTTTTTTTGCTTTGTTTCCAATTTGGTTCATTGACTTGACTATTTAGTTATTTTTTAATTGTTTTTGTTGTTTTCTCAGCATTGATGTTTTTTTTCCACTTTTGTCTAGTCTTCTGTTTTGTGTTGAAGTTTAATTACCTTGATTAGTTTGTTTGTTTTGTTAATTTATTTCATATTTTCACTCGTGTTTATTTACTTTTTCTTGACTATTTTGTTCATTTTGCATTTTAATTTGCACATCTTGTTAATTTGTATCAACAGTCTCACTAACTTTTTGAATGTTGCTTTCCTTTTTTGCCTTAATTTTGCAATTACTGTTAATTTAACACCTTGTCTTGATACGGAGCATGACTGGGTTATGACATTTTGCCACTGAGATCTGATTCCAGTCTGAACTCAGTTTTGACCAGATGTCGAGTTACTTTGCCTTCGTATTGCAGAGTAGGACTAAGTGGCTGGTATTCATCTTCAGGCTTTAAGACAAACTGTCTGACAGTTCTGACATTTGATCCCCAGCACACCTGATAGGGCAAAAACCACTGAGCACAGTGAGTGTACCGAACGCAAACTGTATCGAGCAGAGAGTGAACGAAGGTAGTTTGGGGATTAGAAACTGGAGACAAGAAGGTAAAATTGATTGTTCATTTGCTGAAACGAGACAGGGCTAAAGCTTGGCAAATGTCAAGAAATCTCGGAGCTGCAGTGGGGTTAGTATATCAGTACATTCCAGCGCTGTTTAGTTGATGAGAGGAAAATGGCATGTCATTGAATGGAGTTGTGAATATAGCACTACACATTGTGGCAGGAGAGGTTCTTCATTACACAAATTGCCTGTAGTTATCCAGCAGCTGGATCAATACCGCAACACAACCTCCTCCTTCTCTGGATATATTTTTCCTGAATCCAGCATTGAGGCTGATATCACAGGAATTTACACACTCATAAATATTGCATCTTACTCAGACTTTTCAGCGCTGTATATGAGTCCACACTGTGCTCAAATCTAATTATATGTGTATTTCCAAACAGGATATTAAAGGAGGGCTGTTGGACTCAGGAGGGGTGAAAGCAAAAGATTTATGTGTTGTATGGTAAATACAATCACCACTGGCTTTTTGGGGGAAAGGCCAGCTGGTAAGTCCACACGCTAATATTCTTACAGTGTGCTTATAGCAACACAGCCCCCTTTTGGAGCCATGCATATTATATATGTTGCTTTTATGCTCCCATCGATACATGTATGCAGGCAGCACATTTAGGCAGTTCTTTTGCTAAACGTACTGTACCTGCAAACGGCACTTAATATTTCATGCACATCCTAAGTTGCCCAAAGAGACTACAGAACCACAAAGCACTCTTAGCAATGAACCTAATACTGTAAGAGAAGGAGGTGTTGTGTATGGAGCGGTACTGCTTTTTTCCTTGCATACAGAAACAGAAATGAAACATTAATTCTCAAACACCTAGATGACCCCCCCACAGCATTGTCAAACACCATGCAAATGTACAGTTATGTTTTTCTCACAGTAAATACAATCAAAATAATCCTTGATCGAAAAAAAAAAACTTGATTCCAATGTTAAATATGCATGTTTTGTGAGTAAGATGATGCATTGGCTTTCACCACCTTCCTTGGCTGATTTTTTTTTTTTTTTTAATATTAGGACACTATAGGGGAGTGCAAGAAATTGTCATGGCTTCTTGGTTATTTCCTGTTTTATTTTGTATTTCCCCTCTTTGTGTTTTTGTTCTTCTCTATTTTCTGTCACACCTGTGTCACGTTGATAATTACCCCCACCAAGGAGGTTATGTTACATGTTTGTTTCTTTGTTTACAGGATTATGCAATATCTATTGGATAGATTTTGATGAAACGTTCACCAGAGGTGGCCCGTGGGCTACGGATGAACCCGTAAGATTTCAGAGATGTTCGGGATAAAAATAGATTAAACAGATTCACTTTTTCACTTTTGTTAACATTTTTGCTCATATCATGACAATGATAATCATAGACTAATCAACGTGAAAATAGCCAAGTATCGACAACTCATGACATGCTACCAACGGACACATTTTAGTAACATATGATACATATTTGGAGGGTGATGATATTGATGGAGTTACAGTACAGTAATAGCGAGAGGGAGAAGCATGTGACTACCACTAGTATGTAGCTGAGGTCACATAGATTCAGTATGTGACCTAAGGTTCAGGTTTGTGTATCTGTAAAAGATAAAAAAGTTATATCCTGATGAATATGAGATTTGGGTGCGGGTGTGGCTAGATTTTTGTGTGGTTCTCTGGTGCATCTGATGAGATGAATATGTGCCACCCCACGGAACCGCGGGACTCTGAGTGGTGCGCATCACCGCATGCACAGGCGACATTATGCACAACGCATCAGGTAAATGTCATTAGATTATCTCGCTGACTCCTTCTTCTTCTTCTTCTCCTACTTCCGTTATTTTGAATGACAGTTGGCAACCGAGTGCATAACAGCCCCCGTTATTCCATTAACCAGAGTTTAAAGTCAGTTGTGTCAGTTTCTGACTTGATTGTGTTCTCACTGCTAATGAACCACTACAGAAATTGAAAGGAAATGAGCCAAGACTACCCCGTGTAGGCGATCTCAACTTGTTTGTTTTGTTCCGAATCTCGGCGTAATAACTGTGTTCACACATGCACAAAAGAAAAGTTTTGGGGGCTAAACGCCCAATGTTTCAAAACAACTGCTCCAAATGATCCAGATGTGAGTAAACCCTAAGATTCACCTTTTGATTTACATTTTTTCTCAGCAAACTGGAGCACAGCAGAGACACTGAGATAGCAACAGCAACACCCTGAGTGAGCAAGAGTGCACATCAATGAGAACGTACATCGCAGCTAATGTCAGAGAAAAGTCGACTCAAAGTGATCCTAAAAAAACATTTTCTTCTCTCAAGATCTCTTTTCCTTCAAAAAAAGGCACTAATATAACGCCACACCTGGTGACCTTAGGCTTGTACAATTAAGAATTATTGTGCAACAATAAAGTCAGATAATTTGACCTTTGGCTTTTACCTCAAGGCCAAGATTATTCATTGTCAAACATAACTGATGTTTCGATCTTACACACATTTGGTGCAAGTTTGTTGACTCTAGGCTTCTCAGTTAAAGACATCTTGTGCTAATGAGTCAAAGTTTGACGCACCCACTCATCACCATGGCAACAAAAATACCTCTTCAGCCTAGGCCTGAGGGGTAATATAACACTCACCATCCCCTTGTCCCATCTTTTGTCACACATGATTCCCCCATGCTCTTCAGGCAAACTGAATAAATCAGTTTGCCTGTCTCTGTCTGCCACAAAATTGAACTGAAGTAGTTATTAGTCAACTGAGTGGTTGTGTCTAGCAGTTCTTAGCCTCATAGATGGTGGTGATAACGGAGTAGTGGGTGCTTGATGTACCTGCCAAAAGGTACAGAAGGTGCTCGTGATCTGTTTGCATGGTTAATAACGTGACAGATACAGAAAGCTGTTGAGACAATCACCTTTAGTGAAAAGTGTCAGTGTGAGGTATAAATGAACAGAACACACACAAAAGTATGAAACAGAGGAAGCATAAATGCAAGAGCCAGTCTCCTGTGTGGAAGTCATGGATTTGTGTGCACCTGTAACCACCCCAATCACATTCTCCTCCCCCTTTTGGCATACTTTGCATTCAACTACTGGTCCATATCTACAAGCTCAAACATCTTTCTGTCCCATTCAACCACAATGACCAAAATAATAAGAAAATAGAAGAGACAAATATAGTGAAAAGGTGAACAAAAATGCTAAAAAACAAATATGGACAAAATAAAAAATAACCCCATGGACAACCCAAGGTTAACAGGTTTTGAACAGTGTCATTAATTATGTTCAGTGTTTGTTTTATGTCACATCCATATGCCCCTTTGAGGAATTTTGATATGAAAAAAGGACTGGTGTTTGAGTTTGTTATTCCACCTCTGCCAGGAGCTCACAGTACGCTCTGTTGTAGTGTCTGCTTTTACTGTAGGCAGAAAAATAATGAAGTCCTGTGTTGATTCATTACTTCATTAAAGTTTGGAAAAACAAAATGGATGGCTTCTAACTATGCATTTACAGTTCAGCAGTCTGACACTGAAGTGTAAATGAAAAGTGCATAAGGTGTATTAAATGCCTTCAAAATGAAAACCATGATGTTTTCTCTGTGTACAAGCTCTTCCATCCATGATGTAATTTTTTGAAATGTCCACTCACAGAAACAGTATTTTGTTTTTCAAGGAGAATTTTTGCCTGTATTGATTGCAAATCTTTTACACGACAAGCCTGAAAGATCCACAGTCGACTGACACTGTGAAGCGCAAGCACACTGTTTGATCTTGAAGATTTAGAAAATGAGAAAGAGCAGATGCATCTCTCTCAGAAATTGTACTTATGCTTATTTCACATGAGAACTGAGCCTCTTATGAAAAGGACTAGATTCCTTTTTAAGGAAAGCAAGTTTAGAAGGAAGAAATTTATAAAATTCTGCCCCTGGTCGGTCCATGGATGAGAATCTTAAAATTGATGCTTTCGCTCATGAACATTGTTTGGAGCATCCAACACTTTTTACTCCCGAGTTGTCGTGTACTAACGCTTGATCACATCCCAAATTGTCACCTACAATGAAGCATGTGGCCATGCGATGTTAAGTCTTCAGCTTGCCAGTAGGTGGAGGTAGGAATGGTCATGGCAGAGCAGCAATCATACAGACTTCCAGGTGGGAGATCTTTGATTGACTATTTTGTTCAGTGTATTTTTGTACATGTTGTGTCTAATCCTCAACCTGACTACCTCCTCTAACCGTAAGGAACCCACCTCACATCATCTGCACCCTCCAGCCACTCAAAAAATAACTTTTCAGCCAAAACTCCTCGTGAAAAAAGTAACAATGGCGCATGGTCTGTTGGGATTTCCTTGTTTGTTATATTACAAAACACCCATCAGTACGTGATGATTTGGGATGTGAGAATATTCTGAGTTAGAGTGAAGTTTTTATGGTTAAGGGAAGGGGGTTGGGGTGTGAATTAGGCACAACATCCATGAACATACACTGCACAAAGCCCTAACTGAACCCTTGTTTCCCACATGGACTTGGATTTGGTGCATCACCATAACAACCCCATATTCCAGCTGTGGACTTGCCTTGGGCATCACATATTGATGAGATCAGTCAGCATGTGTTGGGATGTGATCAAGTGTCAGTATAGTAAGATGACTTGGGAGTGAGAATGTGTTGGAGCATCCCTTCTCAAACACTGTACATACAGGACCAGTACCTGGTCAGTTAAGGTGGTCTTGATAACAACCCAACTCGGTTACTTTTATTGTTTGGGATATACAAATACATTCCCTTCTTCGACTGGGTATAAAATCTTAGCTCTTAAAGGAGACTTGTTATGAAAAATCAAGTTTTCATTTTTTCCTCACTGCAAATCCTCTCTTTAACCTTTAAAATAGCCATAATAGTCAACCATCAGAATGACCAGGATCATTCACACCCTTTTTCAGGTCAGGTATTGAGGCATGTGCCACCAACATGGAAATTGGCTCCATGTATATCCACACAGGTTCACCATCTGGGACTAGAGAGTATCCCCCATGTACCATCACAGCTGCACATACTACTTCATCTGGGGTACAAGCATCAGCCAGCACACGAGATCTTGAACAGAGATAATACAGTAGGAAGATTATGTTTGTAGAAATACCAGTTGAAACGCAGATGCTGCTTCCAAATTAAGCAAGTGACCCACTGCATCTCCATCCTCCTCAGCTCTGTGTCATGCATTGCAAAGTTGCACCAACAGTAGCCAAAGATGTGGAAAAGTGCTCAAGAAGGAGTTCAATCATTGTCTCTGCCTCACCATCAGTTTCCAGGCATCATAAGAATATAGTCAGACAACATTCACCACAGGGATCCAAAGACTGATCTTTGTCCCAGTGATGAACAGCACCACATCAGCTTTTCCAGTGAATTTATTACCCCGTGGAAAGTCAAGTTGCTGGTTGACCTCTGCCTCACAACCAGTGGAAAGGTGATATACACTACCCTACAACTGACCTTCATTTTCACCACCCTCAGACAGTGTTAACATCTTACAAGAAATCTCTGAAGGCCTAGATGTTCATCTTAGCCATGGACTTCTGCATGATAAACTAGTTAACAGTATATAATGTTGCCCAAATCAGCTTAGCCTAAATCATGTGCAGCAGTTAATTTAACATACAAATTAATGCAGCAGTACTATCAATTGAAAATCATCAAAGACAGAGTGCCCTGTTTAGCCTACTGAATCTACAATACTGTGAAAAAGTGCCTGCCCCTTCCTGATTTCTTACTTTTTTGTATATTTGTCACACTTTTTCATTTCAGATCATCAAACAAATGTAAATCATAAATTTAAGAAAACACAAAATGCAGTTTTTGAATGATTATTGTTTTTAAGGGGAAGAAAAATCCAAACTTACATGGCACTGTGAAAAAGTGCTTGCCCCCTTCCCCCTGTCTACCAAAAATCCTGCAGGAGAATGTCCGGCCATTTGTCTGTGACCTCATGCTGAATCACACTTTGGTTCTGCAGCAGGACAATGATCCAAGACATACCAACAAGTCCACCTCTGAATAGCTTAAGAAAAAGAAAATGAAGACTTTGGAGTGACCTAGTCAAAGTCCTCACCTGAATTCCATTGAGATGGTGTGGCATGACCTTTAAAAGTGCTTCAAGCTCAAAAAATCCCCCAATGTGGCCTTATTACAACAATTCTGCAAAGATGAGTGGGGCAAAATTCCTCTACAGTGTCTGTAAAAGACTCATTGCCAGTTATTGCAAGCACGTGAGTGCAGTTGTTGCTGCTAAGGGTGGCTCAGCTAGGTATTAGGTTTAGGAGGCAAGCACTTTTTCACAGCACTGTAGGTGAGATAATATCTGACAATCACTACCAGTGTCACATCAATCACCATGTTCATGCTCATGTAGAAAGCCATTGTTTTATGTCTTTGGTCATTTTTTTACTTGTGATATTTATAAAAGTTCTGTGACATAATATAAAAGCTGTGAAAATATGAATTTTCTCAGTACTCTTAATCTACACAAAATGAACAACAGACAAAACAAGCCATTTTGAATTTACTAGTTTGTGTCATCACAAGTCATATCAAATTGTAGTCGAGCTAAACTGCATTAGTCTCAAAACCATAATCCAGAAGAACATCACAAGTTACAACCAATCTCGTTTAGGTTAAAGTAAGCCCCGTCTTCACGATGTAACTGCCAACATTCTTGACAATTTGTTTAGGAAAAGTATCAATGAAAATTGCATTACAGGTACAGTACCTTGTCTTTACAGTAGCTTTGTGTCAGAATGTCATTCCAGGGACCTTGGGAATGACAGACACGATTCAACCAATTCAAGTGAGAAGATGGCATTTACAACAGCTTTATGTGACAGCAGACTGTGGCAGAAATACAAAGAGGCCTTTAGAAAAGCATGGAAAAATCAAATCAAAACCCTTTACTTTATCAACATCCCCATAGAAGTATGTACCAGACACACAGTACATGGAACAGATATCAATTTACGTGTTATATGGGACATTTAAAGAAGCAGGTTATAGTTACATATCTGCAATGTGCCAAGATGAATAAGAGAGAACCTGTTATTTTCTGAGCTGAAAGTCCAAAAGGTGCTGAGGTGAAGAAGGTGTTTGTAGATGATCTATGATTTGCAGACGTGAAAAGATAATACTTAAAAAGTTCATCTGAAGAGAAGGGAGAGGAGTATATGATCATTAGGTGTTGCTGTCACGCCGGGAACGAAGCTGACAGAGCCGAGACTCAAACGCCAAACACAGAGTAGATTTCTCACAGATGTTTA
>JAQQAE010015398.1:0-12061 GCA_029823295.1 Pseudamia nigra
ATGCAAACTCCACACAGAAAGGCCCCACCACCTGGTGTTGGGATCGAACCCAGGACCTTCTAGCTGTGAGGCACGACTGCTACCCACTGCACCACCGTGTTGCCCCTATAGTTATTATAATAATAATTATTATTATAATAATAACAACAACAAATATACTTAGCAGGTGTGCGGGATGACACAGCAGGGAGGGGCAGACAGGACTTCACACAGATACACAGAGGGGAGGGGCCGACAGGAGTCCTCACAGTACCCCCCCCAGGGCCAACCCATGGCGGCCCAAGATCATCCGGGTAGCGGAGGTAAAAGGTTCCTACTGCCGTCAGGGCCCAGGATGTGGCTGGCGGGCACCCAGCTACGCTCCTCGGAACCGGTACAGGTTCGGGGCCAGGATCTGGAACAGGGTCGGGGCCTGGGTCAGGGTCGGGGTCTGGAACGGGCTCGGAAACGGGGTCGGGGTCCGGAACGGGCTCGGAAACGGGGTCGGGGTCAGGAACAGGGCCCGAAACAGGATCGGGGTCAGGAACGGGGCCCGAAACGGGTTCGGGGTCAGGAACAGGAACGGGGTCCGGAACGGGGTCGGAAACGGGGCCCGGGTCCAGAACAGGGTCGGAAACGGGGCCCGGGTCCGGAACGGGCTCGGACACGGGGCCCGGGTCGGACACGGGCTCGAACACAGGGCCCGGGTGGGGAACGGGTTCGGACACGGGGCCCAGGTCAAGGACGGGATCGAAAACGAGGCCCGGGTCAAGGACGGGATCGAAAATGGGACCCGGGTCAGGAACGGGATCGGAGACCGGTTCGGACACCAGGTCGGAGACCGGTTCGGGGTCGGAGACCGGTTCGGACGCCGGTTTGGGGCTGGAGACTGGGTCGGGCGCCGATTCAGAGCCCGGTTTGGGGTTGGAGACCGGTTCGGGCGCCAGTTCGGGGACGGACAGCGCCGGTTCAGAGACGGAGACCGGGCCGGTCGCCGGTTCGGAGACGGAGACCGGGCCGGGTCGGGTCTTCAAATTCACTTAGATTCAAGGTTCTCATTAATCTTAAATTTCAACATTTTTGGTTTGGCACTTTGATTCACTCTGACTCCGTGCATGTCTGAACTAATCAGATCAAATCCCCAAATAAGATTAGTCATGATAAGTGGACTGCAGATTTTAATTTTAATCGACCACATTCATGCCTGGAAAAATCTTAAACCACAATTTTGTGAGCTAAATATCGTAGTATTTTAATGTGTGAACCTATCACTGTGTGCCAAAGGACACGTGATCTGCACAGAACCATAGCAACAAAAAATGCTGGGCGACGTGCTAGGCTCAGTAGCGCTCAGTAACACCAAGAGCACTACGGGTACTAAAAATGCTCCCTGTTGACAACGGCCCTTAAATTACTTATTAGTCATATGATAGTGACTTCAAACTGTTCTTTCCCTTAATCCTCACAAAATCAATGTTTAGAACCTTCATGTTTTCACTCTTTTTAATACACTCTTTCATCTATCCCAGGTACAAAAAAGAGGCTGAAGACGCCAACAAGATCAACGCTCTCTCAAAGAAATACAGCGCAGTGGGAAACCTCAAGAGCCGCTGGCAGGACTGGGCCACAGAGCACACTGTCACCCAGAAACTAAACCCTTTCAGTGAATACTTTGACTATGATTACTCCATGTCCCTCAGACTACAAAAAGGTCAGGAGGGTTACGGACGACCCAAGGAGGGGACCAAAACAGCCGAGAGGGCTCAACGTGCTGAGAAGCATATCCATCGTGAAATAGATGACATGTGTTACGTGATCAGAACTATGGTTGACCCAGACCGGGATGGAAAGACCCGAGTCACATTTGGACAGCTGTTTGATAGGTATGTTCGGATCTCCGATAAGGTGGTGGGGATTTTGATGAGAGCCAGGAAACATGGTAAGGTGGAATTCGAAGGTGAGATGCTGTGGCAGGGCCAGGATGATGCAGTGATCATTACGCTGCTGGTGTGAGATTAACACAGAAATCCTCTTATAGCTACACGGAAATCAGCATCACCAGGACTTACAGCACAATCTGACCATCACATCAATGAAATATGCAGAATACAAAGCCTGTTTGACAAGTCAGAGTGAATTATGCTAAGACAGTTTTGCTGCTATTTTTATTTTTGACACTTATGGACTTTTCCTGTCTGTGTTGCGGATGTGTGATAGCTGTCTCACAAATAAATCTGCTCAAAAAGGCACATGTTCAGCTCCTTCACTGTGCATTGAGATTAGCTTCCAGGCTCCTGCACTTTGATTTACAAATAACCAGAGGTGGGTAAAGCACACAAAATCAATACTCAGGTAAAAGTACTGATTTTAGTGATTCAAGTAGTTGTAGCAGTGCTCGTAAACGTAAGAACTTGAGTACAAGTGAAAGAGTATTACATTAAAAAACTAGTCAAGTAGCAAAATCATAACGCAGAATATATTATAGAGTAATACATTGTGTTCTAACAGGTTATTTATTTGCAGGTTTAAAAGGTGTAAAGTGTACATTGTTGTTAATAGTGTCAGAACCAGAAAAATGCAAAAAAAATAAAAAATCCATGTTGTTAAACACTGTTTACGTTCAAATGTGAAGAAAAGACTTGTCTTATTGCAATATTTGTTGCTTACTTTGATCATTCTCACTTTTTTGTAGCTTGTTTTGTGTATTTTTGTTCATTTTTTGGGTTGTTTTGAACATGTTTGTTCATTTAACTGTTTTTTTTTTCGGTTATTTTTGCTTTTTTTTTTTTACCAATTGTCATTTTTAATTGACATGATTATTTTCATTTTTGTTCATTTGTTTTTTGTTTTGGCTTTTTTTTTGTTCACGTGAAGCTTATTTTGTTCATTGTTAATTAATTCAGTCATTTTTGGTTAATTTGTTCACTTGTTTGCATAGTTTCTTCATTTTCACGCCTGTTGCTGGTTTGTTGGTGTCCACTGTTTAACACTGACACAGTACTGGTTCACAGTCTGACTAAACATGGAGGTGCCTCCTGTGGCCAAATGTAACTGACCAAAAGTGCATTATTTTCATCACTAACTGATTAAGAGTTAAACATTTTCTACAGAACGACTACTCTTATAAGTACAGTGGGGCCCCGGGTAACGCACGCTTCTACCAACGAAAAATTTGGCCAAAATTGTGTAACAGCCAACGAAAAGGTTTCAGGTTATGAATTTTGTAACCTGTAAAATTTCAGGTTATGACTTTTGTAATTTGGGTTACAAATCTTTCCACCTATTGTTTCACCTAATTTTTTCACTTTTTTTTTAACCTAAAATACTGCTTTATTTTGTATTTTTCATCATGGCGCCTAAGAAAAATGGCTGTCTCCGTCTCATCCTCCTCTGGTAAGTGTCTTTATAAATCAATAAATGTGCACATATGGGTGTGTAATACATACTTTATATGGGAGTTTTCATGGGTCCAGAACAGATTAATTGGTTTTACATGTATTCCTATGGAAAAACTTGCTTCAGCTAATGAATGATTCGCCCAATGAATGTGACGCCTGGAACGGAATAAATCCGTTAGCCAGGGCACCACTGCACATTTATTTGAAAAAACTATTCAAGTACATGTAACGGAGTAAATGTACTTCAGTACTACCAATGCCTGCAAATAACCAGCACCTTTATTTGGTCATATGCTTAATCACACATGGACGTGGCGGTTTGGTATTGATCATAGAGGAGGGACGAGGACCAAATCATCAGGAAAATGGCAAATGTGAGCCTGTGAACTGTTGTGCCACTTGGTTGTTAAAACTGCTTATGTTCTTGGACTAGCATTTCCTCTATACAGATATTTCTTTCTTTTTTTTTTATTTAATTGATTGGCGTGGACAGGTGAGTGAGCTCAGTGTCACACAGAAGAAAATACAAGTGTGAGCAAAGTGTGTATATTGTCAGATGACAGTGGTGGGTAGAGTAACCAGAAACAGTACGGTTACATCATCATTTTAATGACTCACATAGAATTACTGAGTACTTGAGTAAGAGTAAAAAAGTTAATAATACAACCTACTCAAGTAATGATTAATGTGATGTGGATGAATGATTTTCTTGATCATTTTCTTTTTTCCCCCCTTTTTCTTAATTATTTTTGCTCATTTTCTTGCTTCCTTTTTTCATTTTTGCTCATTTTCATATTTTATTCATTTTTGCTGATTGTCTTATTGCATTTTTGTTTTATTTTGTTCATTTTTTTAACTTTCTTTCTTTCGTTTATTTTTGCTGATTGTCTTATTTATTTTGTTCATTTTTGTTTTTCTTATTCTGTTCATTTTTGCTCATTTTCTTACTTATGCTGTTAATTTGTCCTTGTAGTCTTGCTTATGTTGTTCATTTTTGTTGGTTTTTTTTAACTTTTTTGCTCATTTTTGTTGATTTTCCTGCTTTTGTTCATTTTTGTTTTTTCTAGCTTATTTTGTTCATTTTTGTTTTGTTTTACTTATTTTGATAATTTTTTTTGGATTTTCTTTCTTTTTTATTTTTGTCTTATACTATATTTTGTTCATTTTGTTGTTTTCCTTATTTTGTTCATTTTTGCTCATTTTTTACATGTTGTTCATTTGCCCTTATTGTCTTGCTTTTGTTCATTTTTGTTGAATTTCTTATTTTGTTCATTTTTGCTAACTTTTCTTGCTTGTTTTGCTTGTTTTTTGCTAATTTTCTTATTTAGCACAGATAGGTTTCGCTTCCAGTGAAGAAAGACTGACCCAAAGCAGCTTGGTTTCACTTCACAGTAAAAGCCTACCATTATCATTTGAAACAATGATCATTTCCCACATAATGTTATTGCGCCAAAAGTAATATTCTTAAATTTATTGGACTCTCATGATGGAATTATTTGGTCATGAAAAACTACCATTAACATGTAGAATCACATACGTATCATTATTAGTTCAATAGTTATTCACGAAAAGTAATATTTCCGTAATGGTGGTTTTCTTCTGCATCGAAGTCCGTAAATGTTGAAGATATGTCAAATCCGTGGGAACATTACTGAATCAGTTGACTTTCCACTACAATTTGGTGTCAGTTACATGTCTGTAGCTTTATTTGTTACATTACAGTAGCTATTTTTCCTCAACCTCTGTAAGTAGAAGCATTCTGGATCACTATATCCAGAATATTGCCCATATCTGGATCAAACTTTGCGGTTTGATCAAATCTATTATGGTGTTATCCTGTGTTATTTGTCTAAATTTTCTGAGTGTTATTTGTGGCTGCAAGGACAAATGTTGAATTTGGCCCTATCTCACTATGGTGAAGAATCCTTCAAAAACCGTCTGGCTCCAGATAATTCACATCATTCGAATCTATTCATAACTTTTCAAGTTATGTTGTGAATGCACAAACAAGCAGATACATACATGGATAAATAAACTAACACCAACAAAATATAACATCCCTGGCAGTTGCAATAAATCACTCTTGAACAAATAAATACATTTAAGTAAAAAGGCTTCCAGCCTCTCTATCTTTCAATTTCACAAAATATTGGAGGTGGTATTCAAAAATGCATACATCTACTGCATGAGAGAACAACAAAATACTGTTCTGGGGTGTGTCGCTCTACATAGTTTATGTCATCTCAGTGCTGTTGAGGTACCTTTAAAGTGAATGAACCGAAATGAATTGAAGGAATGCGATGGGCAATTCCACCCTCAATTGGTATCCAGGAAGCCTTTAAAAAAACATTGTGACTCCAGTAAGTGATGGGCGGTGTGGGTTATTTATTTTATGATTCTGAGGACACCAACACAAGGATGTTTTACTTTTAACACCTCAAACATTGTCATGATAAATAAACTAACCTGAAAAAATGAAATAAAAAAATAGAACATATTAGAGTAGAGCTTCTCACTTAAGAATTTACCATCTGTTGCCTTACATGAAGAAATGAGAATATGTTTACTATCATTGAATAAAGAGTATGTGTTTGGAATTTTTTGAACACGGGAGTGGGTACAAATAAACATTTGCAGTCACCTTTACCAGACTTCGTAGCTTAATGGGAAAATTTGTTGGTCAAATATTCACTGAATAGTGAGGTACGTTATTGAACTGTCATGTACAATTACATTTTAAAAAAGGACTATGAAATGGGTGAATATGACAAGTAAATGTACCAAATAAACTTGCTGCAGATGCAACAGTTAAGTATTTTTTAGTGGTGCCAGTTTTTCAAATGGCACACTATTAAAGTAAGTTGTCCTTTATATATTTTTTTTATTTTGAATGCTCTGGATGAATTCCCTAGAAACAGATTAAGGCAGACTCCTGCGCATGCTCTAGAATGTTCTGTTTTAAACGCTTTGGCTTGATTTGTGAAGCACCTAGAGATAATCTTGGATGATGACTGATGCTATATAAATACAATTGAATTGAGCTGAACTGAACATCACACCTTCAAACCAGCTGCCGAGATGCAACTGTCCACACATTTTCTGATCATCCGCATCTTCCACCATCTTCTGTATGAACTTGTGACGACAGTCCAGTGGTGCAGCATGCTCACTATGACTTTTAATGTACACTCACTAACAATTCATGAATGATAGCTTTGAGGAAGAGCTACTAACATGCAATTTCAATGAATAAAGTCACTTAATACAAATATTGCAAACACTTTTTGTTTCTTTTTGTACAGTCTACCATTTGAATAGCTCTCTAAGTGTCAGTACTGCATCAAAGCCAAGAAATTGCGTAAATGAACTCATGAAAAGACACACCTGTGATTTGTACCTGCCTCCCTTGTACAAAGAGTACATTGCTGTTACCAAAGCAAAATGCAGCTAATGTGGACAAATTTAAATTAAAAAAACACAATCTGGGATGTTTAACACTTTTTCGTTTCCATGTGTTCTTTCACTGTTTGAACGTCTTCAGTATTAATGTATGCTGAAAATATTGACAATAAAAGCAAAACACTGAGGGACAAGGTGTGCCCAAACTTTAGACGAGTATTGTTTTCTCAAATTATATCAGACCTCATTGTCTCAAAGTCCATCAAGTATTATGAAGTGTTTCACTGCAGGCTATTTCCTTTTCAGTGAGTTCTCCAATTTTTGAACAAGAATCCAGGATTTTAAACTGAAGTCACGGTTTTTTACCTAAATTTGAGTCAACACACTGGAAGTCAGAAATTAATCAACCATAACATTTAACCACTAAACTATTTTTTCTCTTCAAGAATGAAAGTTAATAACTGTAATTTGGCATCTTGATAACTATTTTTTGTAAAATGGTGAATTAAAAAATCATAAATAACAGCAATAATTATATTTTAGCATTAAAAATCACATTTTGATTAAAGGGCTTTTGCATACTGGTGGATTATCCATTACAGAAACGCCTTGTTATTCTACCTTGGTAATGGTCTAATAAGTTAAGGAAAGTATATTTTAAAGTAACCAGAACAAGTTTGAATCCACTCACTCACCCTCTTATCAACGCAATTGTTCACATTCGTATTCTCACAAGAAAACCTGAGATACCCTGAGATATTTTAATTGTCACTGAGAAAACACCTCGCAGCATTTTCCTTGAATCCACCCACCTCGTGTAGACACGCGTGAGGCAGCGGCAGCCACGCTGTGCTCAGAGAATGCACCAGGTTGGTTTATAAAGCACAGGTCGTGCTCAAGCAGAAGCAGAAAGCTCAGTGGAGGCAGCAGGTCCTGATGTGGAGACAACACCACTGCACACCAGCAGTGCATTGGTAAGTATTACAGAACATGCAGTATTTTATATCAGCTGACCATAATGTATATGCAAAATATTTGAAAAATATTACTTTGTAACAGTATTGTGATAGTCTGGTTAATGATCTGAATGGCATTTTGTACAGTTATACACTGATCGCAGCTCGATGAAAAATCAGAGGTGAGATTTATTTTTGTCTCTTTGTCTTAGTTGAAAATAAAAGCTTTGGTTTAATAATTTTGTCCTATTGTTAATTTTTTACAGAATGCATTACATTGTTGTCTTCACCCTGCTCACTGCATCCATCTCATCAAGTGAGTGGGCACAAAATTATTTTGTTAAATCACAATTTAATTGCTATTGCTTAATATTCTACATTTACTGCACATGTAAAATCTCATGTGTAGATAAAAAATGAAGCATAAAAAGGTTAATTTTGTGTCGTAATAGAAATAGAAACCAAAACAGTTCAGAATGGATAGCTAACTAATGTAAATTCTCATCTTCACAGTCGACTCCAGACCCTTTTTCTCCTACTCACCGTCAGTGGGATATGGAACTGGTTCTGTATATACTCTGAAGGGAAATGGCCGCATCACAGCTATCCGAGTGTATGAGTACAACCAAGGCTACATTGCAGGGTGACTACCACTTTTCTTCACCAACCTGAGTTACATAGATCACAATCAATTTAAATTCTGAAATGTTTTGTAAATATGGATTCTAACATTTCTCCATTTGTTAGCTTTCAGTTACGATTTGGCCCCATCTGGTCTGTCGTTGCTGGTTTCAGTTATCACCACCTGCAAGAATTGGAGCTGTGGGATGATGAAGCCATCATCCAGATTTCCGGGAAATTTGCTCGCTACGTGCAGAGTGTGTGTTTTGTCACTTCCAAAGGACGCTCACTGTGCGCAGGCCAACCCGCTGGCAGGTCGTTTAACTTATATTCAGCACATTGTGAGGCCGGGCTGATCATCATCAGTGGAAGGGTTAACGGAGCCATCACCTCCATCGCAGCACACTGGGACGCCCCCTATGAAAGCAACACTAACCTTACGTAGCACTGAAGTTAATGATTAACACAACTAGGAGAAGAGTTTTTGAAAAAATAGATTAGAATTTTAACTATTACCATTTTAGATTGTCATACAACTAAAGTGGTTCCTCCGCTGACTGTCACTGCAGTGCAATCTGTTCCTTATCTTAAAGCCTTTTTTTCTTCAATCAGAAATTTTGTGGAAAAAAGCGGTATTTAAAAATAACCTGACTTTTTTTTGTTGTCCTTATTTTTATAAAGCATTCAAAATCATGTCAGAAAAAAATATTCTTGTACTCAACGGTACTGTCATTTCCTTCAGTGAGGCCTAATTGTACAGTACAGTTCATTTATTCATCAACTCTGTGCTTGCATGCTTGAAATATGAATACAAAATAACATTAAGATATAATATGTTTTATGATACATTTTTTATTTCAGAATATGATGGTTCAATAGAACCCTTCAAGTAAAGAGTTACTTACACCACTTTACCACAGTGAAAATTTAAGGCATACAGGAAAAACAGAAACAAATGTGTACAAAGAAAAAGGACAGATTTCTGCAGAATGGTGAAATATCTGATCATCACTCCAGGGTCAGTACGAGAACACACACAAGAGGGGAGACTGGGGCAGACATGTCAGCAGGCTGTTCAGCTGAAGGTCCAGTCAATTGAGATGAATGGCTGATTCGCTCCATCTTTCACCTTACTGACTGCATGGCCTACATCCGTGTTTTCTGTTGGATACACCGTGTACCAGCTGTGGTATCTATGTAACAGGCTTCGAGGACAGAGGGAAAGTTCACAGCTTTCACTGAGAACCTCTTGTAGTCTTGAAATTTGGTAGAAAATAATTAAAGGTAAGGCAAACATCTTAATTCTGAATTCACTGGCAGATGTAAGACCTGATCATTTCGGGATGCGACGCAT
Source organism: Pseudamia nigra (assembly GCA_029823295.1). Lineage (NCBI taxonomy): Eukaryota > Metazoa > Chordata > Actinopteri > Kurtiformes > Apogonidae > Pseudamia > Pseudamia nigra. The sequence goes on from JAQQAE010015398.1 coordinate 9,708, forward strand.
TTACATTAAGGTTTAAAATGAGACATTTTATCAGAGATGTTCAAAATGTAGGCATAGAAGTAAAAAAGCAACATCAAGTGTAAATAGCTTAATAGTAGTAATTCTTTGACTCGAGTGGAAGAGGAACACTAGTATTTCAAATAGATATTTTAGAAGGGTTTTCCTATTATTTGTCATTCAACTGTATAAGGAAATCTCCCCAAAAACACATGAGCCTCTAGACATGATTGGTTAAAGTTCTTTTAAAAACTGAATAATGTTCTTGGTGATAGCTGTGTCCAGCATCCAGCTTCATAAAAAGTCAATAATGTGTGCAATTTTCATACGATTTGTCATGAATTCATGTTAAAAACTGATTTTAATAAACCAACACTTTCAAGATTTTTTTTGTCTATAGCGCCTTGTTTTTCTGTGTTGATAAGGTTGTTTGATAAATGAGTATTCCTATATGAATGTGGACGTTTATGGGCATCTGCATGAATGTATGTTATGGTATGAATTTGGGTGGGACTTTAGCATGGTGTTGTCATGCTTGTTTTACTCTTTGTGCTGCTGTTATTATCTTTGGATATGTGTATATTTGTTTGTGCCTACCTGCCCCGGACTGCAGATGGAGCCAGCTAGCAGCTAAATGTGGCACAATGCATCTTTTGTCTGATGAGAGGAAGATTTTTTTTGTACATGGCCCCTGTAGACAAGACAAAAAACAAAACCTAAACTAATCTATACTAAACTAAATTATATAATACAGAGCAAAGTAAGATTGGTCACATCAGCAAACGTGAGCTGTAATGTGCAAACTGTGTGCACAAGCAAATATGCACTCTGGTAAATTGTATGTACAGTACACAGATGATGTTAATATTGATATTATTAGGTAACTGAATGGGGTGTCAGTAGGCTTGGAAACTTCAACCAAGTCGTGTTATGTATCAACTCAGTGAACCTATAACCTTTGTGACTGTGTCTCCAGCTTCCTGTCAAAATAGACTTATCATCCATTTGACTAAATGGTGTTTGTCATGTTCTTTCACAATGTGGATACATTAAATATTAATGTAGAATGTTGAATATGATTTGAAAAAAATAAATAAATAAAAATCACAGACAGAGAGGGTAGTGTATATGTAAACTTTTTACTAGTAGGAGAGACGAGGTGTGGTTGTAACAACACCAATTCCACCAGTCAGGAATAAGACAGGAGTCACATGATCATTCTCTACTTGTTTACCCACTTCATCCTGAGTCTCACATGGTGGCTGTCAAAAAAGTAATTTTTGACCAACACTAAACTTTGTTTAGTACTATTGCAGATAAAATTGTATGACTTACAGTAAATGAATAGTTTCTTGGATAAAATATGATGCATTTTCCCCCTGCTAATTTCAAACCAGCATGCTAATGCAGTTAGCAGTTAGCTAAATAATGGCCGACAGGAGTGGGGTGAGTTGCAACATATATTTTAAAAGTGTTACAACCATCCCTTTATATAAAACTAAGAATAATTTCATTTTTTTCCTTAATTTTACATTTTACAGCCTGGGAAATGGAAAAGAAAGACTAAGAGAGGTGTGCCTGCTGATGTTTTAAAAAAGCAACCCCACTTCCAAAAAAGTTGGGATGCAAATGAAATGCAATGAATGCAAATCTCATACTCTCAGAAATAGAACATAAGCAACATATTAGATGTTGGAACTGAGACATTTTACCATTTCATGGAAATATTTGCTCATTTTGAATTTGATCGAGCAGTAATATTCTATGGTGTGGCCTCTGTTTTTGCTTCTTTTGTCTAATTGTTACAACTGTCCCCAGCATGTGTTACAACCCGTCCCGGTAGTGAGGTATGTTTTAACAAAAGTACACCCTGAAGAATTGCTTTATGTGTTATAAAAATCAATGCCATGTCCTAAAGACTATAAAATGTATTGCAGACCAAAAGTAAAACAATGTGTAGAGAAAAACAATGTAGATGGAGTATAGTCCTATAAAATGAAATGGTAAATGCTTGTGACCCAGAACTTATGAACTCCCGTGGAGATACACGTGAGACATGTGCGTACTCTCCTAATGCATACCTAATTAAAATTATACAAAGGGGAAAAGGATGGGGTTTTCCACGGTCATAAATTACATAAGGGAAGTGCATCAAAAAATGACAAACAATAAAGGAGGGGCGCAGGAGGTGTGACAAACACGCCCTGAGCCCCTGTAAAAAAAGGTATAAAAACGGGGGACTTTGCGGAGAACCCTTCAGACCATCCCGGGGGTCTCCGTGTGTGTTTCACTTTGTGTTTGCACAAATAAACACATGTTTTTGACTTTGAAGATCTTCCTGCCTCTGCATCTTATTG